>BQNB010007536.1:1083-93209 GCA_026074375.1 Tanacetum coccineum
ACAACATTATTCCTGATCCAGACATAGCTTTAGAGTTAGGTAAATCTATCAGCTTAACTGAGGCTAAAGAAGAAGAAGAAGCAAGGCGGGCCCATGCTACTCATGCAAGGATCGTAACTGAATCTGCCCCTGAATCCGCTAAGAAGAATACTGGTAGAAGAAGTACAAGAAGTGCAGTCATTCAAGACACCCAAAGTACTCTAAAGTTAAAACTAGCCGCTTCAAGGTCTAAGCTCAAAGGTGTTCTATCTTTAACTCCTGAAGAACAAGAAGCTACAAATACAATGCAAGCTCTTAAAGTAAGCAAGAAGACCAGCAGGAGATAGCTTGGTACTAGAGGCTCAAGTGAAGGAACTGGTGGCACACCAACACCAGGGGAGGGGAGGGGTTCCAGATGAGTCTACAACCGTGCCCTGGCCACCTTTAGTGAATCGAACTAGAACAAAACCATGGGTTTACAGATAAGGAAAAGTGATTTTTGAAGAGAATGTTATTCTTTAAAGTGAGGATAGAAACAAGACATGTGAATAATTCTAATGATGTAATAAAGAAGATGATGTTGATAAGGAAGATGAGGTTAGGATTATGCGAACCGGAATTAAATTACGTTAGTTGAGTCAAGTTAGGCCCTCTATGAAAATATAATAGAAATTTTATCTTTGCTACACTTCATTAGGCAAATATAGAAATTCTATTTTGTCCAACATGAGAATGACTACTGGAGAATCTATTACACTAGAAATTCAATTTGACATAACGGTTGAATTGCTTCCAAGAGTGAAGTTGGGTTCGTGGTATAACTTGTAAAAATGTCCGTGTTTAGCCTGAATTGAGCATCACTAGTGATAGTCTCATATTCATTATGTGGAATCATAGAGGGGGGTGAATACGTTTCCATTAATATATTAAAAAATTTGTATCAAACAATCAATCAAGTTTATACTACAAGAACTTACTAAAGAATATCAAACAAAACATATCATCACAACACAATATATAACACAAACATAGATGCAATGCATATATGAATATAAAGCGATAAAGGCAAATATAAATGTAAAGCGATAAGTAAAACAAAGCGCAAACCAGACACGATGATTTATAGTGGTTCAGCTATGAAGCTCCTCTTTGCCCGAATCCACTCCCCGAGTACCCAACTCGAGAGTTACTTCACTAGATCAACAAGCTCTTTTAAGGCGAAGAAAATCATACAACATCGCTTACACTTTATCCGATACTAAGCTAAATACAGAGTCCTACTTCGAGGTAGAACCAACCTAACGTCGCTTACACTTTATCCGGTACTAAGCTAAATACCGAGTCCTTCTTCGGGTACAACCAAACCCGTTATGTTTTATGGCCCAACATAACAAACCTTGTATTTTATGGCCTAAACACATAAACCACCTAACATCTAGTTTATTGTATAATGATTGATACACAAATGTGTATAATGATGATCCAAGACATAATTGTTAATTGGATGTAAAAGCCTAATCTAAAACATCAAGATCACTAAGCATGATGTTGTTGATGAAGATGACAAGTCTCTTGGCTTGTTGTGATGGATCTTCATATATGTAGGTATGTGGTGGATGATGATGGCAAGATCTTTAAGCTTGCTTGAATGGAGGATCATGTAGAATCATGCTTGCAACAAATGAAAGTTAGAAGCATAATGATCAAGGTTTATTGGGGTTTTGATGATATGATTAATTATGTTTTTACATTATAAAAACTTGTATATAATGATCCTAAATGTGTGTAATAATATGGAAGAAAGGTTTTGAAAAGCTTGGGTGAAAAACTAAGCAAATGGGTAGTATTTATAGAAAACCCAAAACTTGGCGGTCAAGGTGCCACGGATCCAGGGATGGTGGATCCGTCTGCCTTTTAGGTGGATATGTGGGTCGCACAGTCCAATTTCAAATTTGTTAGAAATCTTTTTAAATCTTTTGCTTAGATACTTAATGTACTTATAAAATCTGATTAGATTTTGTTCTAGAAAGAAAATCAAGCTTAACATTAAAATGGTAAGATTTATTAGATATGAAAAGATCTTGTAAGATTTGTTTCCAAAAATGGTTAAACAAGAATAATTAGTTTTGTCTTTATTCCCTAATTATTTTGTCCTATTATCTAATATGGATAGACATGTTTTGATCTTCCAAGATTGTTTACTAATATGGAAGATTGCTTTTAGAAGAAAGATCTTATTCTAGTTAGTTAAGTAATTAAGTTTTGTCCTATTCTCTAATGTGATTAATTACTTGTTAATCATTTTCAATGGTTTATTAAATGGGTTGATCATAATGCAACTTAACAAACATATTCATACCTTTTGTTGAAGCATGAGTAGACTCGAGACGTCGAGAGGTGTTGATGAATATATGCGTTGATGAGTTGTGATCACGCATAACTGGCACATTTTACGTTATGTATTACAAGTTACTTGTTTGCCATTATTAAAATCAAGGGGCTTGTTTTGTTTAAATATCATAATATTTGCACTAACAATCTCCCCCTTTTTAATGATGACATATATGTAAACTTGTAACACAGTAAAATTTAAAAGTTACTCATTTACACTTCCTTCTCCCCCTTTTGTCGAAACAAAAAGGTGTATACTCCAATCTATTGATCCTTCTCCGTTAACACTCTTCCATCCTTAAAAGGGCGTGTCCTTTGAGTTAAACTGTGTTTCCCCCTAGACTCCCCATACGAAGGTGAGCTTGCATCATCCCTAAGGTGAAGTTTGTTGGAAAATATGCATTCTTGACTTCGTACCAGATAGTTATATTAGTTAGAGTTAAAAAGTAATATGATGAATAATGAGTAAAGTGAAAGAGTAGAATTGTGTTGAGAAAAAAAATAAAAAAATAAGTGGTATAGATATATCGCCGGCTAGTTGTAATTTGTACTAAAGACTATATACAAAACTGTTAGCACAATAAGTGATAGATCCTTATCAGGAAATGAGGATGGCCTGACACTCCAAAGTGTATATGATCTTTGTGTGTCTTTATGTAAACAGGTCACAGATCAAGCCACATAAATTAAACACTTGAAGGCACAGATCAAGAAGCTTAAGAAGAAAGCCAAACCTGTTATTACACATCACAAAGCTTAGATGAAGAGTGTATCCATGAAGCAAAGATTGACAGGAAATAAATCATTAAAGAAAAAGTGGATGCAAAAGGAGTCTGTATCCAAACAGGGGAGGAAACCTGCCAAATCTGAACCTACAGTGCATAAAGATCCAGCTTTTGATGATCTTGATGATGTGGATGTTAATGATGCAATGGATTATATGAAGACAGATGCTTACATGTAAAAGGGAGTTAGTACTGAAGATCAAGTTAGTACCGTCAAGCCAAATGAAGGTACTGACAAGCTAAAAGTTAGTACTGACAAGCCTGAAGTTAGTACCGCCAAGCCAAAAGAAGTAGAAGTTAGTACCGACAAGCTTGATGAAGGTATTAAT
Source organism: Tanacetum coccineum (assembly GCA_026074375.1). NCBI lineage: Eukaryota > Viridiplantae > Streptophyta > Magnoliopsida > Asterales > Asteraceae > Tanacetum > Tanacetum coccineum. The sequence goes on from BQNB010007536.1 coordinate 4,568, forward strand.
GAGCCAAAAGATGGAACTTCAGATGAAAGTACTGCTCCTACAACTATTTTTAGAGATGATGAGACCATTGCTGAGTTTTTGGTATCTATGAGCCAAACTAAGGCTAAACAAAAAGGTGTTAAGATCAAAGATGCTGAAGATTCAGATAGACCAAAGGCTACATCAACAAGATTAGTACTTACATTGAAGCCTCTTCATAAAATTGATCTTAAAGACAAAGGAAAGAAAGTACTTGAGGAAGAAGCTGAGTCAGATGCTGAGTCAGAAGGAGTTGATGAAACTGAAAGAAAGTTTGATCAACTTGCTAAGGATGAAGAAATAGCCAGAAAGATGCAAAAGGATTTGGAAGCAGAAGAGGAGATGAAAAAGTTAGCTGAGGAAGAAGCTACAAAGGCTGCTCTTATACAAGATTTTAATGATATTCAAGCTAGAATTGAAGCTGATAGACTTCTAGCTGCAAGGCTTCAATAGGAAGAGAGAGAAACGTTTACAGTTGAAGAGAGAGCCAAATTTCTTTATGATACTATTGTTGCTTAAAGGAGGTTCCTTGCTCAACAAAGAGCTGCTGCAATCAGAAGCAGACCACCAACAAGAACTCAGCTAAGAAACCAAATGATGACCTATCTGAAGCATGTAGGAGGAAAGAAGCATGCTGATTTAAAGAACAAAAACTTTGAAGAAATACAAGTTCTGTATAAAAAGGTTAAAAGGTCTGATAAAGACTTTATTGCTATTGGTTTTGCTGAAGATGAGAGACAGATTAAGGAGATGAAGGAAGAATCTAAAGACCCTAAAAACAAGAGGGTTGTCAATGAAACTCCAAGGGAAAAAGACACAGCAAAGGTACCTGCTGAACAAGAAGTGACAGAGCAGGGTACAAAGAAAAGAAAGAGTGGTCATGTAAAGATGATTGCTAGGAAAAGGCCAAGACTACAGCCAGATGATGATAGTGATGATGAACACAGAAAATGTCTAAGGATTGTTACATTTGATAGTACCATAGATAATGAGATTACAGAGGCAAAATCTTTTGTTTCTAAGTTGCACAAGGTTTCATCACCAGATAGGGATTACCTTGTTGTCTACAGATTTAATGGACACTTCAGGGCATTTAACTATCTAATGGAGGTACTACATATTTTTGATAGGCAAGATTTGTTTCATTTATATGATTTGGTGATGAAGCAGTACTCAGAAATCACACCAGAAGGTATTGAGTTGATTCTTTGGGGAGACTTGAAGATTATGATGGAATCCTCAACAAAAGAAAATGATCAAGGTGATTTCTGGAATAATCAACAAGATTGGGAGATTGTTAGTTGGAGACTGTATAAAGCTTGTGGAGTTTGCATACTAGAGCTTAAGGATGGGATAGTCATCTACATGCTAGTTGAAAGAAGGTACCCTCTCTCCAAGGAATTGTTGCAAAGAATGCTTGATTTGGGATTAGAGGTTGAAGAGGAAAGTACTGCTGCACTACATTTGGTAAGATTCATTAAGCAACAGCTTAATGAAGAGTAATGTTGGGAATAAAAGTGAGAAGGGTTTGGGTGTTGGCTAACCACCACACAACAAATGGTCTTCAATTCACCATGTCTAACAGACATCAAGAATTGACTAGTCCAGAAGCAAACGGCTTCTGGTAAAGACTTCTCAAATCCGTTTATGGTTGACAATTTACCAAAAATTGTATGGTTCTCAACTCACCTTGCTTCACAGTGAAGAGTTGGCTAGTCCAGGATCAAACAGTTCCTGGTAAAGACTAATCAAATCTGTTGATAACTGATAGTTTACTAAAAACTATATGGTTATCAGTGCACCCTGTTATGGAAATGAAGCATTGACTAGTCCAAAAACAAATGGCTTTTGGTAAAGACAAATCAAATCCGTTGATAGTTGATAGTTTACTCAAAAATATAAGGTTATCAATTCACCTTGTTGTTTACAATGAAGAATTGGCTATCCCAGAGCAAACGGCTACAGGTAAAGGAATATCAAATCCGTTAATGACTGGTAGTTTGACAAAAACTACAAAGCCAACTTAGTTGGATGTTGCAGTGTTGTTGAGAAGATATATTGCTGATAAAATGGATAGCTGAAGATGTTAAAATCATCAAAGATTAGATCAAGATTTGACAGAGTGTTTGGATACATCCCCCTGGTCTACAAGATGCTTACACTAAAGAAAAATGAATTTAAACAAGTTTAACAATCATGTTTAGGGGAGGATTGTTGGGAATTATACATTCCTGACTTAGTACCATTAGTTATATTAGTTAGTACCGCTAGTTATAATTTGTACTGATAGTATAAAATGTTAGTACTGATCAGATAGTTAGTACTGTTAGTATAAAATAGTTAGTACCGTTTATGAGATATGCATGAGATATCTTAGGAAAGGATATGCATGATCTTTATACGCATTTTGTAAAGCCCATTAGGGTTTCCTTAGTCTATAAAAGGAACCCTAGGCATAGTTAGTAGATATAGTTCTACACAGATCAATAGAGATCTATTAGCAATCATAGTCTTTGTAATCTGTAACCTAGGCAGATTCAAGTGATAATATAAAGTTCTTTTGTGATTCTTAATAATGTTCTACTTAGCATTATTGATTAGTTTCCGCATAATCAATAGTGTTCAAATCAGTGTTTCATTATTGTTGCTTTAGAATTATCTAAGGGAACAAACCCTTTACAAGGTAAAGGTTAAGATCTATTCAGTAAACGATCCAACACCAAGTGCTCATTAACCAGTTCTACATTTTCTCTAGCTTCTTGCTCTTCTCGACTTTTATGCTTAGCCAGACTTACTTGTAATGTGTCTTGTAAAATTATCTCATCTGCTTTATCAACAGTTGGCACTGGAGCTGGTGGAGTAAGACATGTGGATCTCCGTTAAGGAATACAAAAACGAATCACAGTTGATCATTTTGGAGCACTTTACTTTGCTTCATCCATGTTAGGGTTAGGTGACCTAAGGGCGCTAGGTGTCCTATGCGTTCCTTGGGTAGACTCAGTCGGCTTTGACTGAGTCATAGGAACATCTATCCCAAATACCTTCGCATACATATGATAATGCTCCATGTGCTTCATCTCTTCTAAGATCATCCAATATGGAATTTTCATTCCAACTTTTTCTTTGTATCTCCTTGAATTAAAGATATTTTTCATTATGTCATCATCTTTTAGGTTATGATACCTGTCTTGAGCACGTCTTGAAACTTTAGGGAAAATAGTCATGTAATGACTAATGATGATCTTTGAAAATCTTGGATAAGGAATTGAAGATGTTGGATGATGAAGAGAATAGTAAAGTCCTTCCTATAGTATCTCCGCATAATCCATATGAATGTTATTGAAAAAGCAATACATCCTTTGCATTATCTGCAATGGCGGTTGATCCCATCCAGTGACAGGTGTTGTCAAGCATTTGGAAAATATATTACATAACGTTTGCCATGGCTGTAGAAGACCAGTTGTCTTAAAGCTTGATGATGTCCTTAGCTCCATTGTAAATCCAAATTCATTTTTATAGAATGGAACCATGTCTGAAAATAATGGCGGTGGCATGAATGTATCATGATTGTTGTCATTTACTTGTGGTAGGTGAAAGATTGTTCTGAAGTCATCCTGTGTAAGAGAAAGCTCTTTCTTGTCAAGCATAAACTTGAGCCTATAATTTGATCCGTCTTCCTTCAAAGTATGCCAGAATTGTGCCATATAGATCCATGGTACAGAGGAAGAAGCTGCAATACTGAATCGTAATGGATGATTCTTGATGATATTCGTTAGAATTTTGCTTTCTGGCTGGCATTGCACATGTTCAAGATCAATCTTCTTGTTAGCATCCATAAGATCATATCTTTTGTTTGGAGGACACAGTTCGTCTAGATGAACATCAGCTGCATGTTGTTGTTGTGCCATGATGATTACTGAAGGAATGAAATTGAGATGTTAGGTAACAGACAATTCATTTGACATTTTTATCTTTTTCCACTTTGTCTGTTTTAAATGTTCTGGCAATTCTTTTTGAACATATTTTTGATCAGTTTGTTTCTCATGTGCTCGTTCTTGCTTTTTCTAGCACATGCCATACGTTTTTTTCGAATTCTTCTTTTGATTTATCATTTTTGTGTGTTCTGGCAATTCTTTTTCGAATACACTTTTGATTTGCTTTTTCGCGTATGGATATAGCTTTCTCTTTATGTTTTAGAATATCCTCACCAGAAATTCTTTGTGACATGATACTCTTTCAAGAATGATGAAGATTTCTCTTTTGATTTTAATCAAGACTCTTTTATGAAAAATTAAAGAGAGAAATCATACAACTTCTTAAAACTGTTTTTTTTGAAAGAGTACCATTTTAACACAATAACATATTTTGAGAACTTTTTCCAGAAATCTTTTGACAAAAATGTCTTTATAATGATAACATAGAATCATGTAATCACAAATCCATAATTGAATGGTCACTAAGTCACTCACTCCTCATTCTGTTCGTTGCAGAAAACGGTCGAAACCGAATATGACCTAGACCACTTAAACAATTGAGACTTGGATTTTCAGATTCAAGTTATAAAAGCTTTTCCACTTTCACTTTTTTTCATGAATCCTAAACAATGAAGACAAACATATCTAATTCGATAACTGAATGGTCACTAATTTACTCACTCCTCATTCTGTTCATTGAAGAAAACGATCGAAACCGGACATGACTTAGACCACTTAAACAATTATGAATAGACATATTTGACCCGAAGCTTAGAATTCATAAAAAACTTGATTTCTTTTTTATAATCATTTGATTTTCTCAAAACACATAAGAGACTGGTCTTTTTGTTCCACAGACATTCGAGCATTAATCATCATAAGCATGCAGAAAATATGAACACAAATTCACTTAGCGACAAATCTTATTTGTACTGATCTTTGACTTTTTTTTGAAATTACCGAGTTTGACTTTTTGACATTACCGAGTTTGACTTTTTGACATTTACTGAGTTTCACAATAGAGATAAAAGATGAACCCTTTTAACTTATGAAAAATAAATCTCGATTCCTTGATGTTGTCTTATCATTATGTAGACTCCAAAAATTAGACAAACATTAAAAAACTCGATAATCATCAAACTCGATAAACACCAATCATATCTGAGTTTCTATTTCTGCATCGAGTTTATGATTTTAGACATTTTCTAAGCTATGTTTTACTTATTTCCACACACTCATCAATTATTATCGACCTTGATCTTAATCATTTATCAAAAACTCGATAAATCATAAACTCGGTAATATTTAAACCTTTCCGAGTTTAAACTCGATAATTCAAAACTTGTAGATCTTGATGAAAACTCATATCAACTTACGTTTGATGAACAAAAGTGGTTGTATTCGTTGTAATGAACTCGGAAACCTTTATTTGATTTTCTTCTCAAACTCGATAAATTGACTCGGTAAACATAAAAAGTAAAAAGCAAATTTTCCTCCCTTTTATAGTAACCGAATATCAATTTTTAGAAATGACACTTTCAGCCCCTGTAGTTTTCTTTTTCCATTTAACTCATTTATTTTCCAAATTTTGATTTATAAATTTTTAACCCCCCCCCCTCGATTAATGATAACTTTTTAAAAGTTGACCAATGTTATCAAAAACTTCCCTTTGGAATGAAATCATGCTAAACACTTAGTCCGAAAATGAAGATTTTCATTTTCCAAAGTCCAAAGTAAAATTTTGTTAAAATAAAAACACCCCCTCCAAAATATATCATTTTTCAAAAAAAATATTAGTTTATTTGAGAGATCATTGTTTTATTTCAATCCTGAAACGATGTATATGAATAAAATTGGTCATGTACTCCCCCTCAGATTATGATCCCAAAATTTCAACTGAAAGCTTTTTATAAAAATTAGGAGTCATAAATCTGATCATGTGATCTTTAAATTATGTTTTTTTAAATATGACAAATCTTTTTGAATTTTTGAATTTTTTCTTTTGTTTTTGAAAAATTTATTTACATGTTTTTGATGTATGATCTTTTCAAGAAGATGACTTTGTCAGGCTTTCCAACTGAGTTGGAGTCATACATCTCATACCAATGCGATGAACCAAATACTCAAAGCGTTCTTTGGGAAGAGCTTTAGTAAATAGATCCGCAAGTTGGTATTCTGTCCAGACAAAGTAAATTTCCACAGTACCCTTCTCAACATGTTCCTTAATAAAATGATACCGGATGTCAATGTGCTTAGTCTTTGAATATATGCTTAGTCTTTGAATGCTGAACCGGATTGTACGAGATAGCAATGGCACTCTTGGAGTCAAAGTACATCGGAATCCAGTTGTACTTGTATCCATAGTCTAGCAGTTGTGTACGCATCCAAATGACTTGTGCACATCATGCAGACAATGAAACATATTCAGCCTCAGCAGTAGACATCATAGTATAATCTTGTTTCTTTGAACTCCAGCTAACGAGCTTTCCACCTAGAAATTGCAATCCTCCTGATGTGCTTTTACAATCATCTTTACATCCTGCATGGTCCGCATCTGAATATGCAATTAGTTCAAATCTAAAATCCTTTGGATACCATATACCCATGTTATAGGACTGTATACAAAAGTAGCAAAAGCAATGTCTAGACGACTGGCTGTTAGGTACATAAGCCATCCTATCATTCGACGATAAGTCGTTTGATCAGTAGGAGTGCCTTGTAAATCAGCATCCAATCTCTCAGTTATCATAGGTGTGCTCATTGAGACACACTCATCCAGACCATGTTTCTTTAACAACTCAATCACGTATTGTGACTGACTTATGAATATGCCATGGGGCGATTGATGAACTTGAAGTCTAAGAAAGAACTTTAGTTCACCCATCATCGACATTTCAAAATTATTTTTCATTAGGTATGCAAAACGTTTTGAAAAATCAGGATTTGTTGATCTAAAAATAATATCGTCAACATATACTTGAACAAGTAATATGTCTCCCCCGTGACGTCGTGTGAACAAAGTCGGGTCAATAATACCTTTAGTGATACCAGTTCAATTAGCCCGAATGAGTACAATTTTTGTCCTTATTCATGCACGAGGTGCTTGCTAAGGACCGTAATAGAGCTTTTCAACTGTAAGATCGTGATTGGAATTTTGGATCAATAAACCCTTAGGTTGGTGACATAAACTTTCTCTTTCAAAGACCATGAGAAAAGACGCTTATAACGTCCATTTGGAAGATAGTGATATTCTTTTGAGCACAACATAGGCAATTAAACTTTCGAACAGCTCAAAAGTGCAACAGGGCCAAAGGACTCTTCAATGAATGCTTCTTCCTGCCTGTATCTTTTGCCACAGACGAGTTTTGTTTTGAACCACAATATTTTTAGCATCACACTTATTCTTCCTCAAGCTATTGAGTGCAATCTTATCTTACTTCTGGACATGAACGAGTTCCCAAACTTGCAGTCTCCAAATTGATGTCAACTCATCTTGCATGGACTCAATCAAACGTGTGATCTGCAATAGCTTCTTTGATATCTTGGGTTTTGATTGTTCTGACGGGTAATGACATACATGAAACATCAGAATCTGTATGTAGCCTTTGGTTGAGTCGCCTTACAGGTTTGGACTGGGGCCACCATATAACTTTGGTTAGAGTATGATTTTTGTCAAAATATGAGTTGAGGGTTGTATACTTGGTGGAATTTCTGCACATGTGATGTTTCTGGTGCCGTTGATAGAGGACTTAATTTCCTCATGACTTAGAGGATTATATGGAACAAATGCTGAATTGCCATCAAAATTAGCAGAATCTTCTTGATTAAATTCATCAGCCTCTGTCAACGAGATTGGAGAGGTTTGTTCATCAGATGTAGTTTCAATGGGAGGAGCCTTATGTTCTTCAACAATGATTGAAGATATGGGAGGTGAGTCTTCATGAAATGGAGTCGGTTATGCAGTGGAATTGATGGGTGTATCAGAAGGCTTCTTCTCAAAATATTCTTCAAACATTAGACCAAATAAATTATCTAAATCTTCTTTGGATGGAGTATTCATTGTTTCTGCTGATGAATTATGATTGTTGAATCGTTGAAGCTCAGGTTCTAAACAATCATGTTCAGAAGGCATAGCTGTAAGCTCGTCAAACTTGACATGAATGGTTTCCATAATCTTTTTGGTGCGTCGGTTATAGATTCGAAACCCTCTTGATATTTCTGAATAACCAATAAAAACCCCAATGTCTGCTTTTGGTTTCATTTTTCCAAGACCATCTCGGTCATTTGTTGGGTAACATAACGGGCCAAACACATGAAAATATTCAACATTCGGCTAGCTCATAAGGTATTTTGTTATATCGTGTATGAATTATTGACTGATTTTGAGTAAAACAAGCGGTAGCCACTGCTTCAGCCCAAAGAAATTCAGCTAATCGAGAAAAGATAAGCATTGTTCAAGCAGCCTCAACAAGAGTACGATTACGTCTTTCAACTACTCCATTTTGCTGAGGTGTACGAGTAGTTGAAAATTGTTGCATGATGCCTAACTTTTCATAATGAGCTTTAAGAGTCGCATTTTTAAATTCTGTACCATTGTCAGTACGAATCTTACAAACTTTAGCTTTATAATTCAATTGAGCTTGAGCAATGAATTTCTTGATAGTCTCTTGAGTTTCATCTTTCGAGTGAAGAAAGTAAACCCATATATATCGAGAATAATCAGCTATTGTCACAAGAATATACTTCTTTCTATTGATCGTAGCTCCCCTCATTGGTTCGCATAAATCCATATGAAGTAATTCTAATTTGGAGTGGTCGTTCGGAACCAATTTAGGTGGATGAGAGGCTTTCTTGCTTTTTCCCCTTTCACAAGCAGAACAAAGGTGATCTTTTTCAGATTTGAACTTTGGAAGACCATCAACCAAGTTAAGTCTGGTAAGATCATTTATGGTACCGAAATTAAGATGTGAAAGTCTGCGGTGCCATAACCATGACTTTGTTGAAGTTGCTTTAAACATCTGACAAACGGGTGAAAAAGCAGCCATGTCAAAAATGGAGATAGTATACAAATTAGATTCACATCCTCCTGTAAGCAAATCATCTCCTTCCAGATTTCGCACGTAACATGTCTTGGAACGAAAAGCCACTTCTAAATCACCATCGCAAAATTGCCTAACGCTAAAAAGATTATGTCCAAGACCTTCAACATAATATACATGACAAATAGTGATATTGCCCTGTATATAATCACCATAGCCTGTGATTGCTGCAAAATTATCATTTCCAAAGTGAACGGTGCCCATGAATTTCTCAATGAAATTTCTCACCACTGATCGATCACCCATCATATGCCTTGAACAACCACTGTCAACAATCCACAAAATAATCTGAACTACCTGCAATACAAGAAGAAACAACACATGGAAAAGTGGGCAATTTGACTACCTATTTCTTAACAGAAACCAATGGTTTCTCAGATGAACGACTATTATGACCATTCGGATTTGTGTTAACGGGGGACCAAAAAACATTTTGTTGTGATTCAAACCACTTTTGCCAAATTCGACTTGTTCGAATCTTGTTCTTTATATATGTGCTTAAAGTTTTATCTCGCAAATTTCTTTTCTTTGTCTTAGGAGCACTAGAGACCTTATTTTTAGCTTTTAAGGCACTTCCTACATCAATCTTAGGTTTGGAGACTACAAAAGTAGTATCTAAAGACTTAGATAGTGCTGAATTCTCAGAAAACCTAGTCTTGAGAACTACATAAGTAGTATCAGAAGATTTTGGTGTTCTATATTTAGTGGATAAGGTTCTACGAACATTCGAATGCACATTAAATTTATAATTTGCAAGACATTTATCATGGCATAGAATAAGCACATTTTGCATACAAGAAACACATAAAAGAGTTTTCGCTTTAGAAGCTTTTCCTACATCATCATGAATTACATTCTCTTTGTTTAAGATAACATTTGCAGATGTATTATCTGTTTGCTTATTTTTCCTAACGTAAACTACGACTTTCTTTGCTGAATTCTTAAATTTAGCTAAGACACTATTCTTGACATGTGAATCTCTATTCATTGGTCTTCTAACACTAGATGCAACATTCATTCCTGTAGAAGATAAACCATTCTTAGCCTCGTTTATTTGTGATTCATGTGTTGTGACAACTTTGTACATTCCAGGTGCTATGACATTTTTGTTTGAATTTGCCCCTATTTATTTGTTAGGTGAAGTCCGTAAAGTGACTGGTTTTGACACAACATGGTTTTCTTTTGTTTTTGGAACATCTGTTTTCTTTTGAAAATCATGTTTGTTTATTGGTGTGACACACAAAAGAGTTTGAGAACCATTTGTATTGTCTAACTTAGTATTTATAGATTTATCTTTCTCAACATTTTCCAATCTAGTTTTTAACTCAGATATGGTAAATAAAAGATTCTGATTCTCAGCACGAATAGCACCATATGCATATATTTTCTCAGAGACATGATCAATTAATTCATCCATTTCCTTTTGAGTTTGAGACCGTGTCTTTTTTATTGAATCGAAAAGCTTTTGATATTCTAGTTTTACATTTTCGTGTTCTTTTATCAAAGATTGCACTTGAAAATCCAAAGACACGTTCTCATTCTCAAGTTTCTCCATCTTTGAAATCCAAGAGTAATCAAGAGGATTTGTGTTTTTATTCTTCAAAGTTGAATCCTATTTATGTTTTTCTTTTTCATGTTGTAACTTTAATTCAAAATCAACACTTTGCTTTTCACATCTTTGAACATCTTTTTCAAGAATCTTTATTCTCGCTTGCAAACCCTCTTGGATCTCAATAGATTTCTTTTTAATTTGTTCAATTTCAGCATGTAATGAATTATCTACACATTCATGATTTAACAACACACTTAGTTCAACTTCATGCTTGAGGGATGCTTCCAAAAGTTGATCTTTCAAAAAATTATTTTGCTTCTCTAGTTCACAAAGTTCACTTTCTGTAGACTCAAAAACATCTTTCATTTCTTTTATATCCCATTAAAATAGTTTCCTAAAGAATTCAAAATAGAACTGTAACTCGTTAACAATTGGTTTGACTTGATCTTGACAAAAATCATTGAGTTATATTTCTTCAGGTGATGTGTAAAAAATGCTTGCTCTTTTACAGTTCTTTTGGATTAACTCAGACAACTTTTGAAAACAATTTTTTATTTTATCCAATTCTATGATCAAAGGTGACTCACTCGGCATTGATGCCGGGATAGAAGTAGTTGCATTTAAATTCTTGTTAGAAGGAATAAAAAAAGATGGAAAATATTTTTGCTCAGCAGAAAGCTCTTTTTGAGGAACAAAGTCTTTATAAAGAGCATTTATTTGTTTGTAATCAATTGTCCAATAATTCTGTTTGTTCGCAACGGCAATTGGATCGTTCATTTTTTCGTTCACTTTTTGTTGGCTTTAGGAAGCATCATCAAGAGTGTCTTCAGTATCTCTAACATTCAAATGAATTTCTGAATTACCTAAACTAAAGGCAAGATATAACTTTGGACATTGAGAAATTGCTTGTTGAGGTATAGGATTCGGGTTCCAACCATGTTTTATTAATTGTTGATCAATACACGGACAATGGCTTTGGTCCAAGCATAAACATCCCTTGTAAGGAGTTGCCAACTTTCAAAATTAGATCAACATTCTTTTTCAGTTTTTCCTTGAGATCTAGAATAGTGTCATGATACCTATCTTCATTTTCACTCATTTGCCTTTTTAAAATTAAATGAGTCTTTTGAAGTTCCTTAGTTTTCCGTTTGTAATCTTTGACAGTTAAATCTAATTTATCTCGTTGTTTTTCTAGATCTCGAATGATATCTCGAGGGGAAACCTTGTAAGAGGTTTACCTTCAAAACTTTTTGAAATTAATCAAACCTGTGTTGCTTGTCAGAAGGGAAAGCAACACAGAGCTTCTTGTAAGACCAAAATAGTCAGTTCAATCAGCCAACCATTACAAATGTTGCATATGGATTTGTTTGGGCCAACATTTGTAAAGAGTCTAATGAAAAAGATGTACTGCCTAGTTGTCACAGATGACTATAGTAGGTTTAGTTGGGTTTTCTTCTTAGCCACTAAGGATGAAACTAGTGAAATCCTTAAAACATTTATAATTGGCATAGAAAATCTAATAAACCTTAAGGTGAAAGTGATTAGATGTGACAATGGGACTGAATTCAAGAATAAGGTCATGAATCAGTTTTGTGAAATGAAGGGTATTAAGAGGGAATTTAGTGTTGCTAGGACTCCACAACAAAATGGAGTAGCAGAAAGGAAAAATAGGACACTAATAGAGGCTGCTAGGACTATGCTAGCTGATTTAAAATTGCCAACAACTTTTTGGGCTAAAGCAGTTAATACTGCTTGTTATGTTCAAAATATGGTGTTAGTTATTAAGCCTCACAACAAGACCCCTTATGAAATTTTTCTAGGTAGAAAACCTGCCTTAAGCTTCATGAGATCATTTGGGTATCCTGTTACTATTCTTAATACATTAGATCACCTAGGTAAGTTTTATGGAAAGGCTGATGAAGGGTTCTTTGTAGGATACCCTACCAATATCAAAGCATTCAGGGTATTCAACAGTAGAACTAGGATAGTAGAAGAGAACCTGCATGTCAAGTTTAGTGAAGAAACACCTAATATTGCAGGAAATGGACCTAATTGGCTTTTTGATATAGATACTCTAACAAAATCTATGAATTATGAGCCAGTTGTTGCAGGGAATCAATCTAATGGTAGTGCAGGTACAAAAGCATGTGATGATGCAAGAAAAGCTAGGATGGAGACAGTACCTCCATTTTTGACTCAAGATCCATCATTCTCTTCTAATTCAAAGGATTTTCTTGATGATGGATTCAAACCATCAGGGGAGGAGGAAAAGATGGATGCTGAACATCTAGAGAATGAAGATAGTGAGGTTCCAAGTATAAAGGATGCAAATGTCAACAACACTAACAACATTAATACTGCTAGTGATGGAAACAACACTAACAATGTTAATACTGTTAGTTCAACTGTTAATGCTGCTAGCATAAAGGATAATGCTACTTATGAGAATATAGTCTATGGATGGGATGATGATCCAAATATGCCTAATTTGGAAGAGATTTCCTATTCAGATGATGATGAAGAAGTTGGTGCAGAGGCTGACATGAACAATTTGGCTATAACTGTGGCTGTCAGTCCTATTCCAACTACAAGAGTTCACAAGGATCAGCCACTTGAACAAATCATTAGAGACATACATTTACACCTTAAACCAGAAGAATGACAATGAATGTGACTGAACATGGTATGTTTAGTTTAGTGCAACAAAGAATCAACCATAAAGACTTTCAGAATTATCTGTTTGCATGTTTCTTATCACAAGTAGAGCCCAAAAAGGCAATCCAAGCATTACAAGATCCAAGCTAGATAGAAGCTATGCAAGAAGAGCTTTTGCAGTTCAAATTACAACAGGTTTGGACTTTGATGGATTTACCACATGGTAAAAGAGCTATTGGTACTAAATGGGTGTACAGGAACAAGAAAGATGAAAGAGGCATTGTAATCAGGAACAAGGCTAGGTTGGTTGCTCAGGGATACACTCATTCAAAGACTTTGTTGTGTATTAGATGGATGTGAAGGGTGCATTTCTATATGGCAAGATTGAAAAGGAAGTTTATGTCTGTCAACCTCCAGGGTTTGAAGATCCAGAGTTTCCTGACAAAGTTTACAAGGTAGAAAATGCATTATATGGTCTACATCAAGCGCCTAGAGCTTGGTATGAGACTCTATCTACTTATTTATTGGACAATGGATTTCAGAGAGGCCAGATAGATAAGACTTTGTTCATTAAAAGAGTCAAAGGTGATATTCTACTAGTTCAAGTATATGTAGATGATATTATTTTTGGATCTACTAAGAAGAGTTTATGCACTGAGTTTGAGAAATTGATGCACAAGAAGTGTTGGGAATTATATATTTGATGAGACAAAAGAACAAAAGAATGAAACAAACAGATCAGAATCTTCATTAAAGAATTCTACAAGCTGGTGGAGAATTATGGAAGATTTGGTCAAAGATATCAAAAGATGAAGATTCTAGAAGATCTCCTTAAGAAGATAAAGATAACAGAAGATATTTCTTAATGTTTAAAAGATTTACTTGTTTATTTCTTTATGTTAACTTCCTTTGTAAGTCATGATCTCTCTATATAAAGAGATCATAGACACATAGTTTTAATGTACATAGAAAAACGTGTGTGTGTGTGCAAGAGTTAGAGATGTAGACGTCTATAGTTGGTAGTGTAGCCTCAAGGTAATCAAGGTTTTCCTTGATCCCTATTACTGATTAGTGTGTAACCGTATTATCTTGATCAAATAATATTGGGGCTAGGTGTGGAAACGTTTGGTAATAAACCCTTGTTGAATAACATTACTGTTCTTTATATTCCGCTGTGCTTATTAATGTTATTTGTAAAACATATCCTAGATGGCTTAAACGAATCCTAACATGTGGTATCAAAGCATTGTGGCTCGTGATATCTAGGATCTCAAGGTTTTATGATTTTTCTATTTTCGGTAAATTAGTGAATTCTGTAAAGCTAGGGTTTTGAAACCCTGATTAAGAAAACAGAAGAATGATTTTAGGGCACATGACTTCTTCAAGGAGATTCAAGAAGTAGCATGTAGTAGGTTCGTCTCAACAGGTCATGACAAAAGGATTTGTTATTCACGTTAATCTGCTGGTTTGTCAATAGCAGTTAGGGATTTATCATTGTTCTTTCTTGAAGTATTTTTTTAAGTATCCAGACGACAGTAAAAAAAATGCTCGATGGTTTTATTAGTGCTGCTCGTCTAAAATTTGTGCTACTGGTTCGGTATTACTACTAGTTAATACTGCTTGAATACACATTAATACTGCTAGTTGATCATTTGTGCTGCCAAGACGATACTAAGATTTACTGCTTCATAAGGTTAGTACTGCCAGGTATAAATACTTAATACTGCTAGTATTTGTGATTACTACTGTCTGTTTACTTAGTACTGCCAAGAAGGTTAGTGCTGCCAGTTTTAAGAAGAATAGTAGTAACAAGAGTTTGTACTGCTAGCATTGTGGTCTAAAGTTAATACTGCTATTGAAGCAGTTTCAACTGCTAGTTGTGTCACACACATGGTATAGATCTCGGATAGAACATAATGCTTCATTTAAGGGGAAGCTAACAGATTGGTTTTGGTTTTAAATGTTCTAAAAAGGCTCGTATTTGGATTTCTTAGATTAATTGATTACGAAGAAGATTGTTTATTGCCTATTTGAAGGTGAAGTAGAATTACTTAGGTTTGTGTTCTTATCATATCTCAAATGGCTTACAACATTTGGAGGTAACTTGTTTATGTTTTCAATGTTGTGGTGAAGACTTGTCAAAATCTAGCAAAGGTGTGTGATTTCTCTTATTGTGCTCAATGCTCACATTTGCTATCACTTTGGTCTGGTATCTCATAGAAGATGAGGATTTTTGTCAAGAGGTTGCGATCTACTTATATTTCAAATATTTTTTTATAAGTTTGGAGTCACGTGGATAGCACAAGATATATGACACAAGTTTGGGTTATTCTACTTCAGCATCAAGTTCGTAATACTTAGTTTTCTTCATCAGTAATCATTACATAGAGCCTACAGAATTGAAGATTCAAGAAATGGTTAACATATGGGTTTCAAGGGAAGCTTATTGTTAAAATGTTTAACCATTTACATGCATCATCGAGGCGAAGGTTTTCACTACTGCTAGTCATTATTACTAATGCTAGCGTGAGTTTCTACTACTCAAGTTTATTTTTCTTATTGTGCTTAATGGTGGGTAATTTGAGGAGTTAGAAGGCTTGGATTAGAAGTGTAATATTGGTTTGTAGTGGTCAAGATCAAAGTTGCTTATATTTATATGTCCCCTATTGGATTATGACAAAAAGGGGAAGAAGATGTTAACAGGTACAATTTGCAACTTGTAGATCCTTGGTGTGGCATGGTACAAAGGAAATCTGATTAAGGGGAAGTTTGTTTCATTTAGGGAGATCCATGATCTCAACTTCAGGGGAAGCTTTGATTTATTAAGGCTTTATGATGAAGTTCGCATAAGACTATTTGTTTGTTTTATCATCATCAAATAGGGGAAGATTGTTGGGAATTATATATTTGATGAGACAAAAGAACAAAAGAATGAAACAAAAGGATCAGAATCGTCATTAAAGAATTCTACAAGCTGGTGGAGAATTATGGAAGATTTGGTTAAAGATATCAAAAGATGAAGATTCTGGAAGATCTCCTTAAGAAGATAAAGATAACAGAAGATATTTCTTAATGTTTAAAAGATTTACTTGTTTATATCTTATGTTAACTTCCTTTGTAAGTCATTATCTCTCTATATAAAGAGATCATAGACACATAGTTTTAATGTACACAGAAAAACGTGTGTGTGTGTGCAAGAGTTAGAGATGTAGACGTCTATAGTTGGTAGTGTAGCCTCAAGGTTATCAAGGTTTTCCTTGATCCTTATTACTGATTAGTATGTAACCGTGTTATCTTGATCAAATAATATTGGGGCTAGGTGTGGAAACGTTTGGTAATAAAACCTTGTTGAATAACATTACTATTCTTTATATTCCGCTGTGCTTATTAATGTTATTTGTAAAACATATTGGTATGTGCTTAATTACACATACCTTTGACCACTAAAAACGGACTTGAATGACCAAAAACGTACCAAAAATACATTGTATTTGTATGTTTTGCATTTGTATTGTGCAGGAAACGGATATCCAAGAAAAGGACAAAATCAAAGCCAAAACAACAAAACCGAGCACGAGAACGGAAAGACCGTGAGAAGTCAAAAAGACAAAGTCAAAGTCAACAAAAAAGTCAAAGTCAAAGTCAAACACGGGAAGTGGCATTAGAAAAAGCATCGAAAACCAAACCCAAAAACCTAAATTGTCAAAAGTGGGCCCACCCGTACCCACCTAGTGACTCGGGTCAGCCCACTTATATATTACAAACCTTATAAACACACAAAAAAGCCCAAGTCCTTTTTTATAACCGGCCCAACAAACAAGCCCAAACCCATCAACCCTTATAACACCTGTTATCCCATTCCCTTTTAAAATTAACACCGTTAGTCCTTAAAAGGACTAACGGTGCAAACAATTATAAACCCTTAAGGACCAAATTTGCAAAATGCAAGGACAATGGATGCAATAGTTAGACACACTCTCAGGGACCACTCTTGCCAATTTTCTAAACTTCAAAAGAGGGCGCGAACACTGTTTATCTCCTATACACAGAGTGTGTGTCCTTTCCCCACACCAGACAAAAAACTATTCCCCTTTCTTCTCCACTATGTCGACCCACACCTATACACACCTTATCCCTCCTTACATGGGCTTATTGCCACTTTGACAATCCCCTAACCCCCTATTCGTCTAAGGATCAAGACAAGAAATTAATGGTGAAGATCAAGAGACTTGGGCTCTACTTATTTTGGATGGCCAAGATTGTTTTTTGAGCTCACTTACACAACAAGCACACCCGCAGAAGCTCTCACAAAGAAAGCACAAGACCTAGAACCTTCATTTGCTTAGTATAAATAAGCTCATTGTAAAAACTTGGGGCAGGAGTTTTTTTAAAGTTTTTCACCTAGTTGTAATTTTCAGTTTATTTTTAGTGTAACCTTTTATATATTGTAATGTTTTTTTATGAATTAATGAAATTTCAAGTTTTAGCTTAAAACCAGTTTTACTCATTTGTGTTCAAAGTTACCAAGAATCTTGCATAAGCTTTTATAAGATCTTATTTAAGCAAATTATTAAGCTGTTTTAATTTAAATATAAAGTACTTAAGAAAATTTTACAAAAACAAAAATAAAAAAAATTCACTCCCTAAAATACCACAACTTATTTATGGATGATAAGCCAAACTTAGATGGGCTTATGGACAACACTAGCTTGTCTTTTGACAAGCTAGAGCTTGTAGATTAGCTTATTCATAAGCTTGTTTGCCCTATTTATGCAAAGGCCCTTGTAAGTTTCATTTTTCCAAGTTTTAGCTTACTTTACTATTCAACTGCTTATTGTGCTTATTTCTGCTTATTCTAGCTTATTTGTGTTTTTGATTGCTTATTTATGCCTGCTTATAGTTTAGATATCATTTGTTTAAAGTTTTCTTAAAAACTGTATTGAAATAGCTTATAAACTTGCATAATCTGTTTCAGCTTATTTGAGTGCTTATTGGTTATTGAAATTTGCTTAATATTGTTTGTTTAACTTATTTAATATCTGGTCTCTTGAATTTGTGCTTTAAATCAGCATTAATCTCTTTAAAAATGCCAAAACAGTTTTTTAAGGAGTGTTTGGGTCAAGCTTTAAAATGGGTGAAAATGGGTCAAAAATGCATTTTGACACTTGAGTCAATTTAGTTTAGCTTAGATTAGTCTTAAATTTCAGTTTGTTTAAGCTTTTAAGTGTTAAAACTCAAAATCAAGGTTTTAAGAAGGTGTTGTTTGAGTCTGTGTTAGTGAAGCTTATTTAATAAGCTTATTGGCTTAATTCTCTGCATCTTGTAAGTTTGTTATGTTTTTGTGTTCATTAGAGTGTTAAAAGTGAATAGAAATATAGACAAATAGGCCTGCATTGTTAGTTTTGTGTTTTGCCAAAAATTTGTCAAATTTTTGCTAAGTGTTGAAAAAAAGGAGAAAATGCTTTTTCATTTGCTTTCTATGGCTTATTGTGAATTTCAAACTCTCTTTTGATTGATGATATAAGCTCTTTGAGGTCCAAATTTAATCTGTTTGTAGGTCTTAAGTTCATAAGGTTCTATTTGTTAGTTTATTTTTAAGCTCAAAAGCTTGGTTTTGTTAAGATTGCAAAATTTTTTTCTAAGTGTTGAATCTGTGTGAACTAGCCTTTTCATTAAGCTTTTTAAGGGCTTATGTGTGTTTCAAACTCATTTTTCTTTGCTGCTTATTATAGCTTTTTGGCCATGCTTTTTAGTGGTATAAGCCACTAAGCCATAAGGATCTGTTTGCTAGCTTATTTTTAAGCTAGAAAAGTCCCTTTTGGCTGTTTGCTTAACAGTTTGGCCAAAAAGCTCATTTGCTTATTTAGGCTTATTAGCTTATTGCATTTGCTTAATTTAGGTTTAGTTTAGCTTATTAGGTTAGTTTAAGCCCATTTTAGCTTATTCCCTTCAGTTTAGAGCTTATTTAAGCTTATTTGCATTTTAGCTTAAAAATCTTAAGTTTTATAGTTTTTCAAGTATTCTGTCATTCTAGCTTATCTTAGTTGCTTATTTTTGTTCAAAAATGCTTATTAGGTGTAGTTAAGCAACTGTCTTAGCTTCCTTTAAAAAGTTGTAAAAAATGGCTTTTAAAAAACATTTGGGAGTTGGGGGAAGTCCCAGGTGAGCAAGACTCGAACCCGGGACCTCAACCCCTACTCACCAAACGTTTTAACTCACACACTCTCTACCACTAGCGCCCTTGGGACTCTTCCGTTAGATTTTGCAACATCAATATATTTATACACGTTTTCATTCATTTTTCTTATTTTAGGACTAGCCTGTAATTTTTTAGATTTTTCCTCCTTTATTTGTTATTTTTCTTTATTTTTCGAAGTTTAAAATTTTAGAAAGTCATTTAAAAATAGTAAATTAATTCAGAAAAATACAAAAAAATAGTTTTTAGATTTAGAATAAATAGTTTTAGGTTTACAAAGTTTAAAATCTTTTTCATCATTTTTAGATTTTAAATTTCATTTTTTGCTTTTTAAATTAAATTTAGGAATTAGTTTTTAATTATAAAAAGTAGTGAAAAATATTTTTCTGAGTTTTTATCATATTTTAGACTTTTCTAAAGTAGAAAATCATTTTTTGGAATTTTTAGGAATTAATTTGTCATTTTCTAGAATTTTAATAGATTAAATAGGTTTTTAATTCATAAAAAATTATAAAAAAGCCAAAAAAATATAAATCTTTTTTAGAAAATTTTCTTTTGTCATTTTAGAGGTTTAGAAACCAAATTTGCATTTTTAGGGTTAATATTTGCTTTAGTTGATAATTAGTCGCGTTTTAGGATTCCCGTTTGCATTTTTAGTTTAAATTTGTGTGCCTTAATTGTTTTTAGTTTAAATTGCCTTAATTTCCCCGTAGATTTAGAAAACCCAATCAATCTTGTTCCATTCAAGCATCGATTATCAAAATGACTCTCGACTTTCAATTGCATTCCTCGTTGGGGATAACGACCCGGGAATCATACTTCCGGTTTACTACAATTGAGATTTTTGATTCTTATTATATATTTATATATTTATTATATTTAATATATATAAAGGGTTGAGTATCTCATTGTCATTTTTGGCGCCGCTGCCGGGGAGGAGTGTATACGATTGTCATTTCGACGTTTGACAATTAGTGCTTTGATTTAAACATTAAAGAACTTTTGATTGAAAGAAAACAAAGAGTTGCTACAAACCCTTAAGATGAAAAGTAAAATGGAGTAGCTTACCTAATTTTGACTAAACTAGGAGTATATATACTAATAAGGATTTGCCTTTGAGGGCTTTCTATTTGAGCTTTTTACATCTTGGCCCTTATACATAATAAACATTAAATAACATAGTCTTTCGAGCTAGACTTTTGTCTTGTAACTTCGAGTGACCGAAGCTTCTTTGTTTGGGTCCATTTAGGTGAACCTAACAAAAATTAAAAAATTGTCCTAAAAAGAAAAAACATATCATCAAAATAATATTCTCAATTGGAACTTTATCATAATAAGTTCCCAACAAAAGATTTAAAACTTGCCTTTTATGTTACTTGCGAGGTACGGCTCACCTTTAATCGATTAACAAACTATAAGAGGGATATAAGGAGGGTTGTTCCGAGGATCTACGACCCGAAAGGAGAAGGATTTTAATAGCTTCGCGCTTTCCCGCTCCTCTGCTCCTTTGTGCGTTTTTCTTTTAAAGAGCTACCGTGAAACAAGTTGATTATTGGTTTAAGTTATTCAATCTCGTTTTGTCCGTTAATAAAATATGTTGTTAAAAAAAACTCAAAAAACTAAAAAAAATATAATCTCCTTTAATCTCTTTGCCATTTAATTCTTCTTCTTATCCCTCTAAATTGTTTAATTCTTATGGCGTCATTCGACTATCGTTTAAATCCCCTTTACACGATTAAAGAATGCTCGTCTTGTGGAGCTTTGTACACTACTGACTATTGTTGTTCTAAAGGGGGTCTCGTAGACAAGATCGTTCGTGATCCTAATAAAACACCCGACTCGTCTCAACGACCCCTTCAGAATTGTGCAAGGTGTGGAAACCCGGTTGATGGTCCGTAATGTCAAGGATGTGCTCTTTTACGAAAGAAATTTAAGGAAGATTTGTTTACATATTGTGTTGAAAGTGAAATTTTCCAAGACCTTCAAGATACTTCCGAGTCATCCAATGACAATACAAACGTTGTTAATGCTCCTCAAGAGCCATTCGTTGTCAAACAGGACCCCGAGTATGGGGATTCACTAGACGATATCTTTTGTCAACGATGCACTTGTAAGTCTTGTGGGAAAGGTGCTCATCATGGTTATAATTGTCCTCCGAATGTTCCGATTATCTCTAATCCGGAACCATGCAACAATCAAACCATTGATGAGCTACCACAAACTTTGCCATGTTTTGATCCGACATGCTATTATGAAGATGGAAATTCATTCACTTATGATTCCACTCCTAATTTTGTCAATGATTCTCCTAATGTTTTTAACCCACCTCCACAACCCCAATACATGCCATACTCTTGTGAGTTATGTGGGAACGATGCCTATCATGGTTACAATTGTCCACCTCGAGTCCCGTTTGTCTACAATCAGGACCCGTGTTTCAATCAAAACTTTGATTATTTTCCACAAACTTTACCGAGTTTTCCACAACAATATCCTTGTTGTAAAGATTGTGGGGGTCCTCACGAGACTTTTTAATGTCAACCGATGAATTATTACGAACCTAATCCGTGTTATGATTCTAATAATTCCGGTTTTGACCAAATTCAACCCCTATAATATACCGTCAATCATCTCATCTTCAATGCTCAAAATGAGCTTCTTAATTCTCAAAATAAGATTATGGAGCAAATGACATCCATATGTGATATGGTTGGTCAACATATGCAAAAGAAGGAAGAAGATAAGCGAATTGCGAAAGATCAAGCGGCTAAAGATCAATATTAGAAGATTCCCATTTGCTACGATGATGACGATGACGAGTTCTATTCCCTTGAAAAATATTAATATTTCTAGACTTCCTCCGTGTGTCGCAATCACACCCGTTTTATCAACCGAGGAGCCCGTTGACTCTCTCATAATAGAGGATGAGCATCTCGACACTATTCCAGCAACGGAATCGGACAAAGTAATAATGTCTAGTGTCGAGAACCTTGTCTAAATCCTAAGTGAGTCTGAGGGTATTCCTGATAAAATGTGTGATGTGCCTTTCCGTGATAATTCTCCGCCTCTTGACATTTCAAAAGATCAATTTGAGGGTTTCTCCGATTCTAACGATGATTCTACTTTGATTGATGACGATTCTTTCTCTATTGACGACATCGATTATGTTAAGGCATCACCTCCCGATTCTGAGCTCATCGGCTTAGAAGAGGTGAAGGATTTTCACATGGAAGATGGAGAGATTGAGGATGATATTCTTCGTGAAAAATTATCGAAAGTCAATCTTCTCATTGCTAAGATTGAAGCAATTAATCCACCTTTATCTTCTGATTTTGTGACCAAGTCTCCCTCCACATTTCCTAACCTTTTCTTGGAGGAGACTAACACCTTTGATAATTCTTTACCCGAATCAGAAACTTTTTGCTTTAATCCGGAAGAGATTAGTAGTGGCAGTACCACTACTCGTTCTGATTATTCTCTTCCGGATTATGAAGCTTTCTACGATCATATTGGAGAGATTAGTAGTGGCAGTACCACTACTCATGTTGATTTTTCTCAATATGATTCGTTTCATTTTGATCTTCCAATTGATCCGCTTCCTCCTGCCGATAGGAGTGATTCTCATCTTGAGGAGTTCGCCAATGAACTCGCTCACGTCATATCTCCACCGGAGTATGATTGTTTCTATTTTAAGAGTGAGACCGATCCGGGTGAGTTGACTAGTATTGTTGACTCCGGGATTCGTGAGAACGTTCTTTCTATGACAAATGTGAATTTACCATCGAGGATGCCTAATCTCCTTTCTTCGCTTATGTTGTATGGATCTTTCTTGCTTTTCTCACGTATCCCGTTACTCCACCATATTTTCTCTCTTGCGGGAATAAAGATACCATTTTTGACCCTGGCATCTCCGTTTATCATTCTTTTATGCCAAGTGTATCTCATCGGAATGGAACTTTCATGAAATTCAATGTTTATCCAAACAACTTGAATGAAAGTCCGGTGGAGATTTTATCTTCCACTTGCTCCCCCATGGACCAATGAATTCGGGGTCGAGTCAAGCTCAAGACTCGGTTAACAAAAATAAGCGCTTCGTGGGTGGTAACCCATGCTTATCCTAGTAGTAGTAATGAATAAGTGTTTTGTGTTGTGATGAGGCTCGCCTCTACCTTTCTCGTGTTTTGTGGTTTTTGTTGTATGTCCAGGATTGCCCGGATTTTTGAAGCCTCTCGTGCTCGCGGTTTTGTCCTTCGATCACTAGAGCTTCACATCCTCAGCTTCATTTTGGGAATCCGATATCCAAATCTTATCGACTAACGTTAATCTTTAAGCATACTTAATAAATGGCTTAGGATTTACGTAGAGACCCTTCTTAAAACATTGAGGACAATGTTTAGTTCTAGTATGGGGGATCTTCGATTTGATTGTGCCTGCAGTCGTTGTTTTTGCGTAATCCCATTTTTACCAAAAAAATTGAAAAAATACCAAAAAAATTAAAAAATTAAAAAAATTTCAAAAATAAAATAAGTGTTTTTTCACAATTTTGACTTTCCTGCTGGGTAGAATGAGAATAAATTTTGACTCGATCGAGCGTGTTGAGCTCTAGCTTGTTCCTTAACTTTTAGACTAAGCGTTCGCGAATCTTCGCAAAGAACGAAAAATGATAGAGTTAAGTATGAGTTGGATGCTAAACAAGGATTATTCGGAAATCTTAAGATCTCATAAGTGTAATTTATGGATTTTTCTCCCATAAGCTCCTAACCGGACTAATAATACGTGCTGTTTTTGAAAATTAAACTTAAATCAACAAGCTTGTTTCCTTTAACTTTTAGGTAATATGCATTCGCGGACCTTCGCGAGAACGAATAAATTGATAGTGTGAAGTATGAGTTGGATGCTATACAAGGAATTATTTGAAATCTTAAGAATCATGTATGTAATTTGTGGCTTTTTCTCCCATAAGCTCATAACCGGATAATTTGTTACCGTTTATTTTTAGAAATTAACTTAAATCAACAATTTTTATGTAGTCGATTAGGCAATAATTTCAGTCTTAGTTCAAATTTATACTTACATTTCAAAAAGAAGTCTTCTATATTTCTTGAAATAAAGTATAAAATAATTCTATATTTATATATGTTTATATTATATATATATATATATATATATATTATATATATACTTTATTATATATATGATGAAAATGAAAAAAAAAGATGAATAATAAATATAAATGTGGGCTAATAAAAAGTTTGATGCATCTTTGCCAGATCACAACCGAGTTCAGCTTCTAAAAAAGCACCATGTAAGAATAATAATCCGGACTGATAAAGTTTGCTGCGTCTTGCCGGTGACTCACAACCGATGTTTCTGCGCTTCTAAAAGGTCGAGGGATTACAATTGTGTCTTGCGTTAATGTTTAATTATTTGTGTGAATTAATAAATGTAAGATAATCTATTTTTGTTAAATTTTAATTGCGTTGAAGTCTTGACTATTTCTTTTGAAGTTTGACTATTTCATTTTAAGTTGTGTTTTTCTAAATAAGCTATGTATAAACGAGAAACCTAAGAGTTTTTGAAAACCAAAGATCTGTGAGTCCCGATACTAGTCTTTGTGGGGTGTCAAAAGGCTCGTCACTTAGCCGCAAGGTTGGGATGTGCCGAGACGAAAGTCACTACATGGGATGATCTCGCCTTTAAACTCATTATTCTCGGGTGGAACATGAAGCATAGAAAATTTTGCAAAACGTTGATCCATGGTTGAAATTCAAAATGGCACATTCACCTAAGATATAATAATTGTCGGGAGTGAAAAGTTCACAAGTTGCAAATATGAGTAGTGTTAGCATCTTAACTAATATTTAATGGTGATTTCATTTTAAGCTTGGTTTGAGACGAGTGAAAAGTCAGAAACGATGAATTTATCCTTTTTAGGGCATTTTTGGATTGAAATGCGTCTTATTCTACGATCCTTAACGGTTATGAAAAGAATGAAAGTCAAATATGTTAGTTAGTTGCTTTTAAAAAAAGGAAAAATACAAAAATATGTGTAGGAATAAGTGTATATCTTTAAGAATGGTAAAAACGGGGCTTTTCGAAGCTATTGATTCTTTAATTTCCCTCGATGAACACTTAGCTACTTTTCGAGGTAATTAGTCGAGGGGGATCGAGATTTTTAGTTTTCTTAAGTGTTTACTTATAGCATTGCGTGAGGACACGACAATATCTTAGTATGGGGGATTTTGGTATGTGCTTAATTACACATACCTTTGACCACTAAAAACAGACTTAAATGACCAAAAGCGTACCAAAAATACATTGTATTTGTATGTTTTGCTTTTGTATTGTGCAGGAAACGGATATCCAAAAAAAGGACAAAATCGAAGCCAAAACAACAAAACAGAGCACGGGAACGGAAAGACCGTGAGAAGTCAAAAAGACAAAGTCAATGTCAACAAAAAAGTCAAAGTCAAAGTCAAACCCGGGAAGTGGCATTGGAAAAAGTGGGCCCACCCGTAGCCCCCTAGTGACCCGGGTCAGCCCACTTATATATTACAAACCTTATAAAAACCAAAAAAAGCCCAAGTCCTTTTTTTATAACCGGCCCAACAAACAAGCCCAAACCCATCAACCCTTATAACACCTGTTATCCCATTCCCTTTTAAAATTAACACGGTGCAAACAAATATAAACCCTCAAGGACCAAATTTGAAAAATGCAAGGACGACGGATGCAATAGTTAGACACACTCTCAGGGACCACTCTTACCAGTTTTCCAAACTTCAAAAGAGGGCGCAAACACTGTTTATCTCCCACACACAGAGTGTGTGTCCTTTCCCCACACCAGACAAAACACTATTCCCCTTTCTTCTCCAACATGTCGACCCACACCTATACACACCTTATCCCTCCTCATATGGGCTTATTGCCACTTTGGCAATCCCCTAACCCCCTATTCATCTAAGGAACAAGGCAAGAAATCAATGGTGAAGATCAAGAGACTTGGGCTCTACTCATTTTGGATGGCCAAGATTGTTTTTTGAGCTCACTCACACAACAAGCACACCCGCGGGAGCTCTCACAAAAAAAGCACAAGACCTAGAACCTTCATTTGCTTAGTATAAATAGGCTCATTGTAAGCCCTTGGGGCAGTACGTTTTTTTTAAAAGTTTTTCACCTAGTTGTAATTTTCAGCTTATTTTTAGTGTAACCTTTTTATATATTGTAATGTTTTTTATGAATTAATGAAATTTCAAGTTTTAGCTTAAAACCAGTTTTACTCATGTGTGTTCAAAGTTATCAAGAATCTTGCATAAGCTTTTATAAGATCTTATTTAAGCAAATTATTAAGCTGTTTTCATTTAAATATAAAGTACTTAAGAAAATTTTACAAAAAAAAATCAAAAAAATTCACTCCCTAAAATACCACAGCTTATTTATGGATGATAAGCCAAACTTGGATGGGCTTATGGACAACACTAGCTTGTCAGCTTGTAGATTAGCTTATTCATAAGCTTGTTTGCCCTGTTTAAGCAAGGACCCTTGTAAGTTCATTTTCCAAGTTTTAGCTTAATTTACTATTCAACTGCTTATTGTACTTATCTCTTACTTATTTCTGCTTATTCTAGCTTATTTGTGTTGTTGATTGCTTATTTATGCTTGCTTATAGTTTAGATATCATTTGTTTAAAGTTTTCTTAAAAATCTGTCTTAAAGTAGCTTAGTATTGCATAATCTGTTTCAGCTTATTTGAGTGCTTATTGGTTATTAAAATTTGCTTAATATTGTTTGTTTAGCTTATTGGTTATTAAAATTTGCTTAATATTGTTTGTTTAACTTATGAATAGAAATATAGACAAATAGGCCTGCATTGTTAGTTTTGTGTTTTGCCAAAAATTTGTCAAATTTTTGCTAAGTGTTGAAAAAAAAGGAGAAAATGCTTTTTCATTTGCTTTATATGGCTTATTGTGTTTCAAACTCATTTTTCTTTGCTGCTTATTATAGCTTTTTGGCCATGCTTTTTAGTGGTATAAGCCACTAAGCCATAAGGATCAGTTTGCTAGCTTATTTTTAAGCTAAAAAAAGTCCCTTTTGGCTGTTTGCTTAACAGTTTGGCCAAAAAGCTCATTTGCTTATTTAGGCTTATTAGCTTATTGCATTTGCTTAATTTAGGTTTAGTTTAGCTTATTAGGTTAGTTTAAGCCCATTTTAGCTTATTCCCTTCAGTTTAGAGCTTATTTAAGCTTATTTGCATTTTAGCTTAAAAATCTTAAGTTTTATAGTTTTTCAAGTATTCTGTCATTCTAGCTTATCTTAGTTGCTTATTTTTGTTCAAAAATGCTTATTAGGTGTAGTTAAGCAACTGTCTTAGCTTATTTCTCTTTTTGGATTGCTTATTTGTACTCAAAAAGCCAAAACAGTTAGCATTAAGGTCACTTAGTGTAAAAAAGGCCCTCTGTCACTTTAACAGCTTATTTTAGTGCTTATTTTTGGTTTATAAAAAAGGTGGTTTTGTAAAAGTTGCTTATTTTTAAGTCCTTTAAAAAGTTGTAAAAAAATGGCTTTTAAAAAACATTTGGGAGTTAGGGGAAGTCCCAGGTGAGCAAGACTCGAACCCGGGACCTCAACCCCTACTCACCAAACGTTTTAACTCACACACTCTCTACCACTAGCGCCCTTGGGACTTTTCCGTTAGATCTTGCAACATCAATATATTTTTACACGTTTTCATTCCTTTTTCTTATAAGCAATTCGTAGCTTATTCCAGGCGTTTTAGGGCTTATCCGATAAGCTGGCTTAACCAACTTATTTTTCCTAGGAACTTTACAACTTTTAGGACTTTCCTGTAATTTTTTTAGATTTTTCCTCTTTTATTTGTTATTTTTTGAAGTTTAAAATTTTAGAAAGTCATTTAAAAATAGTAAATTAATTCAGAAAAATACAAAAAAATAGTTTTTAGATTTAGAATAAATAGTTTTAGGTTTACAAAGTTTAAAATCTTTTTCCTCATTTTTAGATTTTAGATTTTATTTTTTGCTTTTTAAATTAAATTTAGGAATTAGTTTTTAATTATAAAAAGTAGTGAAAAATATTTTTATAAGTTTTTACCATATTAAATAGATTAAATAGGTTTTTAATTCATAAAAAATTATAAAAAAGCCAAAAAAATATAAATCTTTTTTAGAAAATTTTCTTTTGTCATTTTAGAGGTTTAGAAACCAAATTTGCATTTTTAGGGTTAATATTTGCTTTAGTTGATAATTAGTCGCGTTTTAGGATTCCCGAAATTCATGGTTACGAGAAAGACGATAAACAATACAAAAAAAAAAAAATCGTTTTATTAGATTTCTTTTAGAAATACATTTAGTTTTAGGTGATAACTCATCTATATCGAGACTTCTTTTCTTTTTTTTTTTTTTTTTTAAAAATATTTTTTTTCCTCATATTTCTTTAGAGTTTTTTTGGATTTTTATTTTTTGCTTTTTTTTTAAATTAAATTTAGGATATTAGTTTTTATTTTTAATATTATGTAGTGAATGAAAAATCTTTTTTTATATAGTTGTTACCAATTTTGAATTTTTAAAAGTAGAAAATGGTAGGAAATCATTTTTAATTTTTCTGGATATTTATTTTTAATTTTTAGGAGATTATTTTGTCATTTTCTGAATTTTAATTAGAATAAAATAGGTTTTTAATTTCATAAAAAAATTTATAAAAATTGATTTAACAAAAATATAAATATTTTTTAGAAAAATTTCTTTTGTTCATTATTAGAGGTTCTAGAAATCCTAAGATTTGCTATTTTTTTTAGGGTTTAAATTTGATTTAAGTTGTATACTTAAGTGAGTTTTAGGTTCTCTGTTTGCATTTTTAGTTCTTTTTTATTTCGTCGTGCCCTTATTAGTTTTTATGTTTAAATTGCCTTCTTAATTTCCCCGTAGATTTAGAAAACCCAATCAATCTTGTTCCATTCAAGCATCGATTATCAAAATGACTCTCGACTTTCAATTGCATTCCTCGTTGGGGATAACGACCCGGGAATTATACTTCTGGTTTACTACAATTGAGATTTTTGATTCTTATTATATATTTATAAATTTATTGTATTTAATATATATAAAGGGTTGAGTATATCAATTGTCACATATCCTAGATGGCTTAAACGAATCCTAACAAGAAGTTCTAGATGAGTTCTATGGGTGAGCTTACTTTCTTCTTAGGACTACAAGTGACTCAGAAATATGATGGGATTTTCATTAGTCAAGACAAGTATGTGGATGAAATTTTGAAGAAGTTTGGTTTTTCAACTGTGAAGACAGCAAGTACTCCTATGGAGACTTCAAAGCCATTGCTCAAAGATGCAAAAGCTGAAGATGTTGATGTTCACTTATATAGATCAATGATTGGATCATTGATGTACCTAACAGCTTCAAGGCCTGATATAATATTTACTGTATGTGCTTGTGCAAGATTTTAAGTCACACCTAAAGTTTCAAATCTTCATGCTATGAAGAGAATCTTTAGATACTTGAAAGGTCAACCTAAATTGGGCCTTTGGTATCCTAAGGACTCACCATTTGACTTGGAAGCTTATACTGATAGTGACTATGCTGGTGCAAGTTTAGACAAGAAATCCACAACAGGAGGTTGTCAATTTCTTAGGAGGAGATTGATCTCATGGCAATGTAAGAAGCAAACTATAGTTGCCATCTCTACTACTGAAGCAGAATATGTAGCTGCATCTAGTTGCTGTGGACATGTGTTATGGATTCTAAATCAGATGCTAGATTATGGATACAATTTTATAAATACCAAGATTTTCATTGACAATGAAAGCACTATTTGCATTGTTAAGAATCCAGTGTTTTACTCAAAGACTAAGCACATTGAGATTAGACATCACTTCATCAGGGATTCGTATGAGAAGAGATTAATTCAAGTGATCAAGATTAACACTGATCACAATGTTGCTGATTTACTCATAAAGGCATTTGATGTTAGCAGATTTCAATATCTGATTGCAAGTATTGGAATGCTTAACCTCTGAAGTATTGATTGAAGGGAGGTTAATTATGAAGTCTTGATTAATGAAAGATGTTTGGAATGGAATGGAGCAGCAGCTAAGGATGAAATTCAAGTTAGTGCTGTTAGAGTTACTTACTACTAGTAAGTATACTTAATGCTGCTAGTTGCATTTAATACTGTTGTCAAAATTAAAAATGTTGAACCAATCAAGCAGAAGTGGGTGAAGGGTCAGGAAATCCCACTGAACCCCAACACACATCCACAACTGTCTCACTATTTAATCTTGAACCAATCACTGTTTCCATTATTATCTTAACCCAAACAGACTCAAAGACCTAGGAAAGCCAAAAGGACCACTAAGATATCTCAGTCTAGTAAACCTATTTCCCTTGTAGCAGATGAGACTGTCATTAAGGAGTGGAAAGACAGAATGGAAAGGGCTGCCACTACTGCTTCTAGCTTAGAAGCAGAGCAGAACAGTGGTAACATAAATAGGACCCAATCCATGGCAACACTTAATGAGTCTTTTCCTTAGGGAACTGATTCAGGTAGTGGTCCTAGGTGCCAAGATACCATATTGGGGGTGCAGAAGCTCAAATTAGGTTTGAGGCTGCATCTAAATAGTCCAATGATCCACCTCTCTCAAGAGTTAACACACTTGGAAGTGGGGAGGACAACATGAAACTAAAGGAATTGATGGAATTTTGTACCAAACTGTCTAAAAGGGCTCTTGATATAAAAACAAATAGAGTGAATTGGTGAGAAAAATGAGAGATATAGTGAGCTAAAAACAGAAAGAGAGCTTATGAGAATCAAAATTCATGATGGAAATGCTTTTTGGAATGGAATTGGAGTTAATGCTGGTGTATCAAAGTTAATGCTGCTAAGCTTAAACTAACTGCTGCCAATATTAGTTAATGCTGCTAAGCTTAAACTAACTGCTGCCAGTATTAGTTAATGATGCTAAGCTTAAACTAACTGCTGCCAGTATCAGTTAATGCTACTAGACATAAACTTACTACTGTTGGTTTAGTTAATACTGTTAGGCTTAACTTAATACTGTCAGTTCAAGTTAATGCTGTTGAGGGTGATTTCATAAATACTTCGATTAAAGGTTTCAATCACTCATTCGATCGATTTTACACTTTGATATACTCTCTAATCATAAACCCTAACTCAATTTCATCTTTAATCCTCAAAACCCATCATAATGTCGACCCCAAAATTCGATGAAACACATAATCTAGTCGCATTCTTAGATAAACCTGAAGAAAGTAAGGGGTTTGAACAAATCATTGATTTTCTAAATGCAAGTTCTATCAGATATGCGCTAACGGTGAATCCAACCATCTATACTACATGTATTGAACAGTTCTGGGTAACTGCCAAGGTTAAGACAGTTAATGGGGAACGTCAGATACAAGCCCTAGTTGATAAGAAGAGGGTGATCATCAATGAGAAGAGTGCAATAAGTGATCTTATGTTAGAAGATGCTGAAGGGACTGAATGTCTGCCAAATGATGTAATTTTTGAATAGCTGACACTCATGGGGCTATAAAGCTTATTTTTCATCCCAATGGAAATTTCTTATCCATACAATTTTGCAATGCCTTAGCGCTAAGACTACAACTTGGAATGAATTTAGTAGCACTATAGCATCTGCTATCATCTGTCTTGCTACAAACCAAAATTTTAACTTTTCCAAGTATATTTTTGACAATATGGTGAAAAACTTAGAGGGTAGGGTTAAGTTTCTTATGTATCCAAGGTTTGTGCAAGTCTTCCTAGATAATCAAGTTGAAGGAATGACCAAACATAAAGGGATTTATGTTACTCCTTCCCACACCAAGAAGGTGTTTGCTAACATGAAGAGGGAAGGAAAGGGATTTTCTGGTAAGGTCACACCTCTTTTCCAAACAATGATGGTTCAAGCTCCAGAAGATATGGGTGAAGATTCAGCTGCTCCTAATGATTCTCATTCCATACCCATTATTACTCAACCATCATCATCTAAGCCTCAAAAGAAAAAGTTTAGATGGAAACAGAGGAAGGACATTGGTCCTACAGAGCCTATTCCTGATGAGGATACTAATAAGGAACCTATATCTACCCCTTCATGTGATCCACTTCAAAGTGGTGAGGATAGATTGCAACTAACTAAATTGATGAGTTTATGTACCAGTCTACAAGAGAAGGTCCTTGATTTGGAGGAAGCAAAAACTGCTCAAGCAAAGGAGATTGCTAGTTTAAAGAAGAGAGTTAAGCAGTTGGAAAAAAGAAGGAAGTCAAGAACTTCAAGGCTCAAAAGGTTAATGAAGGTTGGTTCAGCTAGCAAGGTAGAATCCTCAAATGATGTTAGTTTGGGTGCTCAGGAGGATGCATCCAAACAAGAAAAGAAGATAGCTGATCTTGATGCTGATAAAGAGGTGACCTTGATTGATGAGACTTAAGAAAGAAATGTTGAAGAGATGTTGTTTGATGTATAAGATGATTTACAAGGTAAAGAAGTTGGTGTTGAAACGGAAGTTGTTGAAAAGGAAGTTAGTGCTGCTGATCCAGTTACTACTGCTGGTGAAGTAGTTACTACTGCTAATGTTGAAGTTACTACTGCCAGTGCTCCAACAATAACTATTGATGAGTTGACTCTGGCTCAGACTCTAATAGAGATCAAAGTAGCTAAACCCAAAGCTGTTACAAATGCTGCTACAATAACTACAACTACAAGACCCAAGGCTAAAGGGGTTGTAGTTCAAGAGCTAAGTGAATTCAAAACAACATCATCATCTTCACAAGTATCACAACTTCCACAAGCAAAAAACAAAGGCAAGGAAAAAATGGTTGAGCCTGAAAAGCCATCAAAGAGGAAAGATCAAATTTCACTTGATAAAGAATTGGCACTCAGATTGCATGCTGAAGAACAAGCAGAGCGGGAAAGAATGCAAAAAGAAAAAGTTGCACAAGAAGAAGCTAGCAGAGCAGCAATTATTGAAGAACTGGATAGCATTTAAGCTATGATTGAGGCTAATGAGCAATTAGCTGCAAGACTCCAAGCTGAAGAACAAGAACAATTCTCCATTGAAGAAAAGTCAAGAATGTTAGTGGAGATGATAGCTGAAAGGAAAACATTCTTTGTAGTACAGAGAGCAGCAGAGCAAAGAAGTAAACCACCTATCAAAACTCAGATAAGGAATAAAATGTATGCATACTTGAAGAATGTGGGTGGATACAAGCACAATCAGCTAAAAGGAAGGAGTTATAAAGAAATTCAGAAGCTCTTTAACAAAGCATACAAACAGGTAAATTCATTTGTTCTTATAGATTTAGAGATAGTGAAAAGCAGTGTTACAAGAACTAAAGGAAGTTCTAAAAGAGCAGGAGATGAGCTTGAATCTGATAGATCAAAGAAGCAGAAGATAGATGAGCATGTAGAAGCTGAAAAAGATGATGATCAAGAGGAGGCAGAGATGAAAAAGCATATTGAGATAGTTAAAGATGATGAGGTAGCAATTGATGCTATACCTCTAGCCACCAAACCTCCAATGATTGTTGAATACAAGATTGTTAAAGATGGAAAGTTTGGATATTTTCAATTAATAAGAGCTAATGAAAGTTTAAAAAGATACTTATCAATGATTAAGATGCTTCAGAATATTGATAGAGAAGACTTGGAAAACCTCTAGAAGTTGGTTAAAGCTAAACATGGGAATACAAGGCCAGAGGAGGATTATGAAAGAATTTTATGAGGTGATCTAAAAGTAATGTTTGAACCTGACATAAAAAGTGAAGTATGGAGAAATCTACAAGGATAATTTGGAGGTTGTTTGATACCTGTAGAGTGCACTTTGTGAGGTTTAAAAATCTACATATCTTTATGTTGGTTGAGAAAAGATATCCCCTTACACCAATAACAATCACAAACATGCTGAACAAAAAGCTTCAAGCTGACCATTGGAATGAGATGTGTTATCAACTACTCAAGCTCATGACAAAGCAGGAAAAGGGTCAATGAAGTGTTTGAATGCATTCTCCTGGTGATGGTGAAGACTTTTAATGAAGAAACTTGAAGATTCAGATGATGAACATCAAGTTTAAGGAAGGATTGTTGGGTTTAAAAGACTTCAAGATATTCTTAGAGTTACTGCTGCTCAGGTATATATTAGTGCTGTCAAGCATAACTTAGTGCTGCTGGTAATACTAATGAAAATTATACTAAGTAGTTAGTACTGGTAGTATAAAAGTTACTACTGCTAGTTACGACTGTTAGTATATATTAGTACTGTTAGTATAAAGTTACTGCTGCTAGTAGAAGTTAAGACTTCTCAAAGATGAAGACTGAAAATATACTAAGTAGTTACTACTGCTAGTACAAAAGTTAGTACTGCTAGTGTATGTTAGTACTGCTAAAGTAAACTTCTAAGTAGTTAATGATGCTTGTGCTCAGTTACAATTGCTGAGTGATTACTACTGCTGGAAGGATTATGCTGACAGAGATGAGATCAAAGACTTATCAAAGAAGAGATAAAGATTGATTGGAGAACAAGAATACTTACGAAGATAAGTATTAGTTATTTGTAAAGAAGATATGTATAACTTATTTCTTTAAGAGATTACGTTTGTTTATAGAAAAGATCATGATAACTTAGGAAAGTATTGTAAGCCTTGTAGGACTCCTTGGTGTATAAAAGGAGGTCCTAGGGCATAATGTTAGATACACATCTTTGATATTCATAGCTTCAAGGTTTTGTAAAACCCTAACACTATTAAGAGTGTTCGTTTTATATTGAGGCTAAAAGTTTGATAAACTATTGTTATTAAACTTGTTTGTTACTGTTTCATTTCTTATTCTTCTTAGTATCATAGACTAGATTCTGCATAGTCTTTGATATATTCAATCAAAGTTTCTACCATAGTTGTCTTGGATTTATTCAATACAACTAAGCCTTTTACAAGATAAGCAACATCTATTCAAGTGGAATCAACAGCTAGGTCAGGACGGGTTTTGGGCTAAAATTTGTCTCCTTTAGTTTGAGTTGCGCTTAAAATATCTCTTTTTATAATTAATTTTAGTAATAGGCATTTAAAACTGCCTTCGCGGAATCTTCAATCTGTTTGACCTGTTCCTTTCTGTAATATAACTCAACCCAAATCGACCCATTTATAAGTAAATGGTCGAAATTGGCATATTTAATTGTATTTTCTAGTCTGCTTGGTTTCCTAAGAAAAGATTACTGCAGATTGTATTATTGCTTGCGGCTCTTGTTGTTGTTCCATGGATGCTTTTCCCCAAACCTTTTATTTTGAGGAAACGTCATGCTGAGGTACTACCTATCTACATATAAAGGCATATAAGCTAGTATATGATCCTTGATTATAAATTTGAACATCGTCGTTCATGCTCTATTTAGTACTTTATAGATTAAAAGTGATGTTAACCGTTGGAAACTATGGTTACCCTACTTTTCAAGTTGTTAATGATTTCATCCTTGATACTTTATAGAGATTTCAAGGTCGTACATATGGGATTCTTAGGTCCTCCGAGATGGATACAGATTCTGAGCCAGGTTCTGCAAGGCATCATGAGGAGGAATTCAATTTTAGTGAGATCTTTGTGCATCAAATGATACATTCTATAGAGTTTGTACTTGGTTCTGTTTCCAACACTGCTTCTTACCTTCGACTATGGGCTTTAAGGTATAAAATTTACAGACCTTACTTTAGAGTTATTTTGTGTTAATTATTTATTGTATTTTAGTTAACAACTTATGGTTGTTACAGCTTAGCACACTCAGAGTTGTCCACTGTATTCTATGAGAAAGTTCTCCTTGCTTGGGGGTATGTTTCTTCTTTTTTTGCTTGTAGACATGAGAAGAGAAACTCCAACATCCCTGCTGACATCTCACCATGTTTCCGTGTGAAAGAGGGTGACCATGTCACAGTTGGCCACTGCAGGTTTTTTGTTTTATATTACTCATTTTATTTAGTGACTTATGGTTCTGCTCATTTAAAATGTTTCAGTATTTATAAACACAATATGGAAGTAGGTATGTCTATGTATTAGAGATTATATATGATCAAGCGCTACCGCTTCACTTCAGCTTCTGGTAACAAATTAAATCGACTTCTGTATACTGTTTAGGTTGGATGGGTTTCTACCATCTATCAGTTTCATTACCTTTGCCTTATAGCAGATGAAAATTTTAGAAAATCTTTGTTATTATTAATTTTGGATTATGTTATAAATGACCAGTTTGTTTGATTGTGGGTCTTCTATTTGAGCATTTTCATAGTTATCAATAGAATTATAAAATAACCAATATATTTTATGATAATGTTTTAGCGACATCTGTAGTAGTAAATTCAATAGTACTGCATGCGAACGAGCCTGAAAAAACACGTGTTTCATATTTCTGTTCTTACCATGATGATAACCTACGTATTTTTTACGTAATCTGTTTTGACCAGTTTGTGATAAAACACAACCCATGTCGACCCATCTTAGATAATTAAATGGTTTAAAAACATGAAATTGTCACCTCTATTTCTGTTCTTACCATGATGATAACCTACGTATTTTTTGTACTACATATCATTATAACCTTGCTTTATTTTAGCATGACTTCTAGACTTATATTAAGCTTGCGAGGATACCCGTGTACAACACTATATGTGCATATTGTGTTTAACATAAGTCCTAATATAATTTTTGTATTGTAGATCCTTTACATGAGGTGAGAGAAAACGAGAAAAGAAAAAGGAGGTGCGTGAGGCATATGGAACCTATAGGGTTCAACTATTTTCTGCAACCGAATTCTGTTTTCCTTTAACTGGGCTTTTTTATTTCACAACCGCATGCTCTGAATTTAGGCGAAATAACAACAAGCAAAAAGCTTCAACGACTTCTTGATACAGAAGGCTGTAAGGGCCGCGACCTGTTATTGCCTTATCCACAAGAAGAAGAGATGGCATATGCTGTCACAACCGCTATCTCTACAACATCAGTTACTGATTAGACTTGCAGTGGGATTTGTCGGTCTCTAACACACTATGGCAGACACAACATAGTTTAGTTAACCAGAACTTAATGTGGGTTGGATGATAAGTTTACCGTCTGACACGTCATTATATCCAACTAACCCTATGATAATATCTTGCGGGTCAAATGGATCAACTTAAGCTTTAACCCCACATGAAATGAGTCTAAAGACATCTAATCAGGTAGTAATTATGAACAGGGTAATTCGTATTGATTTGGAAAATGGCAATCTCAAAAATTAGTTTACGTGAGTGTCCTTTTGTTTTGTTCAGGATTAAGCTTATGGATTGAGGTATGTTGCTATTAAAGATGCGTATGACCGATTGCAAGCAAAACTTGCTGAACTTAATGGAGGTTTAGATGGAAGTTTGATTAAGGAACCGTTACGTGATGCTGGAGATGCTTCTTAGCTTAGCACAGAACAAGATTGGGCAGAATGGAGGAACAAGTATTTTTCTGAAATGTAACTCATGTTGCATTATATACATTGTTACATGCAGCCGTCGTGATGATGATTTTTCCAGGTTACCACTACACCTTAGATTCCCAGACGCTGCTAAGTGAACTATCCAATGAAGTAGGCTTCCCTGTGACAAACACGAGTTTTGATGCTCTGCTAGAGTCTCTTCTTTCAACTGCTAAACCGTTTCCTCAATCTGCTGGATATCAGATATTAGCATCTTAGACATCCCCCTTCTACCTAGTAACTATTAAATATTTGTAGTAGGATATCGGATATTAGCATCGTAGACATTTTGTTATCTTGAACTTGTAATTCGAATGTTTGATTGATATTTTGCGAAGTTTAATTTGAATTAATCTGTTATGCACATTTTGTAAATTATTTTATTATGGTTTGACCTGTAATATTGTGGTAAATATGCGGGTAATATTTGTTGACACTTTTGGCCACTTTATGCTTAATTGTATGTGACTAAATACCTAAAAACATGCTTTGTGTGACTAAATATTACAAAAGGCCACACAAACATAAAATTCATGTGGCCGTTGGATGATCAATAGTCACACAAAATACACATTTCTTCACTTTAAACAGCATATGGTCACACTTATTAACACTTTGGTCACTTTATGCCTAATTGTATGTGACTAAATACCAAAAAAAACATGCTTTGTGTGACTAAATATTACAAAAGGCCACACAAACATAAAATTCATGTGGCCATTGGATGATCAATAGTCACACAAAGATCAATATCATCATTTTAAACACATAAGTCACCTTATTAACACTTTTAGGTCACTTTATTCTAATTGTATGTGACTAATATAAATACAAAAAAAACATGTTTTGTGTGACTAAATATTACAAAAGGCCACACAAACATAAAATTCATGTGGCCATTGGATGAACAATAGTCACACAAAATACACTTTTACTTCACTTTAAACACCATATGGTCACACTTATTAACACTTTTGGCCACTTTATGCTTAATTGTATGTGACTAAATATAAAAAAAACATGTTGTGTATGACTATACAGTGTTAACGGTCACTAATAATGATTAATCTAACTAAATTTGTACCTAATTAGTCACACATGTTAAGGTTTTGGTCACTGTTTTTTAATGGATACAGCCACTAACTCAAAAATATGACTGTAGGTACCCTTCGGTCACGCGACCTTTAGTCACACACACTCAAAAAATCATGTGTGACTATATGGATATCGTCACACTTTTTTGGTGTAGCCAAATCCACTTTGTGTTCTAGTGGAGTATTCAACCATTTCTTGGATAGCTACTTTCGCATCAGCAGCGGTCTTTATGGTATGGCTCCTCTCGAATCAAGAATTTGTCTAGTTGGAACATCCAATCCATTATAGAACAAGACTACCTCCTGCATTTATGTTAAATAGTGTTGAAGAGACTTCATCAAGAGTTCTTTAAATCGCTCCCAAGCTTGATAGAGGTTTTCATCAGGTTCTTGCTGAAAGTTGTTGATTTCCTCCATTTTCTTTGCAGTACGAGCAGGTGGGCAATATTTGTTTAGAAACTTTATCTTTAGATCTTCTCAAGTTGTAATCGAACCAGATGGTTTGTTTCTTAGCCAACGACTTGCGGCTCCAGTTAAGGACACGTGGAAGGCTCTAAGCATCACTTGGTCTATAGTAATATTAGGGATGTGGAATAAATCCACGATCTCAAGAACTTTCTCAATATGTTCGTTCGCATCTTTATGATCCAAACCGCTAAAGGTGTTGTCACGTAGTTTCTTGAGAAATTGGCCTTTTAATTTAAAACTATCTTTATCCTCGATCTTAGGCCTAGTGATGTGTCATTCTACGTAGGTATTATTTGTTATCAAGTTTTACTATTTATTTTATGCTGACTATACCTAAAAACAACACTTTAACGAGAGCGTGTCGATCACTAAGATGTAGCTTCGTTGGTAAGTAGGGTGTCGATCACTAAGAGCGAGAGCGTTAATATCTAATCTATCAGTATTTAGTTATCTAAGTTAAACCTAATACTAATACAAGAAGGGGGGTTTTCAGTCTGAGAGACTGGCATAGTTTTGGTTATCTAAACTAAGGTTTTGATGACAATTAACACACACAAGTTGATAGACAAAAGATAAAGAAGCGGTCAAGACTTATGTAAGGAAAACAATATTAGTCATGTTTAATTAAATAGAACGATGGTTTGTTTATTTAGTGCAATGAATGACTTATCTCGAGGGTTATATCATTCCTAGACTTAGGCGGTACTTCTTCCTAAGACCTAGACACGTTGAATCCTGTCACAATTAAATGCATCCGCATAAAGTATTTTATTTATTGATTATAATCTATCTTAGGAGATTAATAATGATCTTATTAAACCCTAGCCCATTGGGACTTTACTAACTTACTTGCAAATATGGAGAGCTATCCCAGACTCTTAGCCTACGCCCACACAACACTGAAGTTGCAGCGCATTAAATATATAAGACTAGACCCAGTTGAATGATAGGTCGCATAATTAAGCACGTAAACGAGTATAAATTGATAAACATAATCAACAAGCAACGATGAATCAAGCAATCGAGATAAACAAACCAAACATTATATTATCATAAACATGGATAATACCTAAAGGTATTAGCCGATAGTCATTGTAACAATACACAAATTTATAGATGAACGATTAAAGTAACAAAAGATTATGATAACCGAACGCGTATATAGAGTGTAAATGATTACAAGAGTTTTCCTAATAATTGGAGCACTTTTCAGGACCTTCTTGGCTTCTTTTGTCTTCTAGGAATCCAACTTGGTGGTAAAAGCATATCTAAAATCGTATTTAGGTTTTGGTATTTATAGACTCTGAAAATTGGTCGATACGGCGTATTGGAACTCAATACGGCATATCAGGGTTGCTTGGCGTGGGCTCCAAGAATAAAATATTCTAGAATTTCCTTGAGCTGATATGGATACGGCGTATTGGACCTCCTCGATACGGCGTATCGGACTTATTGGGTACGGCGTATTGAGCTCCTCCGGTACGGTGTATTTTGGTCCTTGGGTACGGCGTATTGGGCTTCTTGGGTACGGAGTATTGGCTGAAAGTGTGCTTTTCTTGATATTTGACCAAAGTATAATATACGATGTATATACTGATGTGGATACAACATATTCTTCAAAGTCAGGAAATGGTCTTTTGATTCGCCAAAGTCTTGGATATGTCGTATATATCTAGAATAATACGACGTACTTGCTGTCAGATTAGTAGACTTTCTCAAACTCTTCATTTATGCTCCAAAATGCGTGCCTTTTAGCTAATCTTCACCAAGTACTCCATAATTAATGCAGTTCTTAAATACAAACGATTAAGTAACAATTCCTTGTAATAATCATACAAAATGGGTTATTTACATGGGATAAATGATGCTATAAAATAGACGTTATTTGACGTAACAACCTGAGTTTTACGACGCGTATGACGATCGCGAATTCGACGTCATAATTATTATTTTATAAATCCGTGAGAAACGAACGTCGACATCTAAAATTTTATTTGTCGTAAATAATTATTTTTGTATTTTATTTCGAACGGAATTTAGAAATTTTATTTTGAACGTTTCGCGAGTCAACGTTTGACCGCGTGACCGTTAAGCGCTTTGGGCATCATAAATATTATGACGCGCCCCGATTTATTATATTTTGCAAAATTTAAATTTTCGTCGAACTTCGTCATTTTGTTCCTTGTCTTGAGCCGGACTCGCATTTTTAAAGTATACACATTTTATTAAATGTTTTAAATCAAGAAAAATGTGACGGAAATAAAAATAGTTTCGGTAGTATAATCCTGAGATTTAGTGGTCGGTTTTTATTTAAGAAAAACATAGACGTGTCAAAAATCAAAACATGAAAAGAGGGGAGGACTATTCTTGCCAATAGCCTAAACTAGTTCAAGTATAAAAGGGTTAAACTACACATTTTACTT
This sequence comes from Tanacetum coccineum, assembly GCA_026074375.1. Taxonomy (NCBI): domain Eukaryota; kingdom Viridiplantae; phylum Streptophyta; class Magnoliopsida; order Asterales; family Asteraceae; genus Tanacetum; species Tanacetum coccineum. The sequence continues at coordinate 46,570 of BQNB010007536.1, forward strand.
CATTTTTTATTAGACAAAACACACACAATTCTCTCCACCATCACCGCCGGCTGCTACAGCCGGAAAACATCACTGCCGCCACCGGAAACCGCCGTGGTCGCCGAAAAAATTACATGTAATCCGATCAAGTTATATTTTCTTAATCCTCTCGTCATTTCCTACGTTTTCCACTAAAAATATATAACATACAATGGGTATTTTTGGAGTTAGAGTTCGGGTTTGATTTAACCAATTTCGGTTGAAAGATGGTAGTTAATGTGGGTAGATAATCATTTTTGGAAGCATGGTTAATTGGAAAAAAGTTTGGTTTTGTGTTTTGGTTTTGGTTCGAGCCATGGCAAACAACAAGGGGAAACAAGACGAAACTCAATCGTGTCCGATTTAGCTTGATAACGCTTTGTCGCGATTGAGCTCTTCGTCGAGTAGTTCGTGATTGTTTTGGTTATTTGATCTTCGGCTTCGATCAAGGTGAGTTCATAGCCTCGCTTTTGAACTCTTTTAAATGTTTTTAACCCGCGAGGGGGATACTTGCTGTTTTATGAAAATGAGAACGCAATATGTTTTGATACTAAATATGATTCCATTCACTATTGAGTATATGCTTTTTACTGCGTGATCGTTAGTTATCTAGTTGCAGGTGAACTCTAATGAATTAAATAGAATCTATTGGGTTTTTTGACAACCGTCGGGATTTGAATCAGCTGTTAATAAAAAAAAAAAAAGCAAATAAAATAAAACAAAAAAAAAAATAAAAAAAAAAAAAAAAAAAAAAGAAGAGCACCCAAACGACATCTTGTAGTTAGTGTTAGGAGAATGCCCATACTTCTCAGACATTATTTTATCCTACGAGATAAATGTGATTAAGTTTCGGTACATGGTATCATCTATGGAAATCAATATTTTTTATAATTGTCATACGAGCAATTTTATATTTTTCTTTGAACCAAATTTTTTTGCGTTCAATTGTTATGTGGGTAAAACTCTATGAATTCCTCAACGTTTTGTTACGTTTTTAAGCATGTATCTCAAGTTTTAGGTATTGAAGATGCTTGGATGGGACGAACGCGACATTCAGGACGTGGAACCGTGAAGATAGTGTCATGAATTAAAACAATGTTTTTAGAAACCAAGTCATGTTGTGACTTTTAGAATTAAATTTTCTACGATAGTTTTGGGACCTTTGTACTCTGATTCTTTTCAAACGAAATAAATGAAATTTATTTAACAAACATCCTCTTTATAGTTTGTTTGTTATACTTGTGTGACTGATATCGTGAAGTCTAGCACCCTAAATGATATTCCGCTGCGTATCGTATTTTGGGGGTGTTACATTTTATGTCATCAAATATCCCTCTACTTGAATCCTACTTGTCCTCAAGTAGCCTTTAGAAGTTTATAAAAATGTATCCCAAAGGATATTTTCCGTTAAAGCATTTATTTGATCTATTACAAGTACACAACCAAACACCTCACGAAATAGGAAGATGAAAACACTCAAATCACTCAACTAATCTATGTGGTAACATATATCTAATTCGATCAATTGCTCGGTCATGACGAGTATTCTATCATAAGCTTAGCAAGGATACACATCTCCACCGCTAAAGCTAAGGAGTAACAAGTTTATAAAGGTAAATATGGGTTTATATGAGAAGGCTTAGGGTTGATTACTCTAACTAATCTTTGTCGATACCAATATTCTAGGAGAGCGACAAAGACCACACATACACACCCGTAATGACGAGATATACACATGTGACTGCTCACTCCCATCTCGAATAAGCTAAAGAGCAAGAATAGTAGAGTAATATAGGGTATGGATCTTCTAACTTTCACCAATAGTAATAAACCAACAAGGCAGTTGAGACATGCATACATGGCCGTAACGACGGAATAGACATGCACGCTCGATCACATCCTCATTCGCGTAAAACCCATGGTTAATGATTAGGAAAGGGAATTAAATTGTTGTTAAATAAAAATTACGAAACAAATAGATTAAGTCTAAAATATAAGTTGCTAGATACCTCTTCCCGACCGTTACCATGATAAAGACACAACTATTTACAACGTCTTGATCATAGATAAAAAACAACAACCTAAGTTGGCGTTCTCGTAACGGTCAACTTCCCAAACATCCCATACTTTACATACTTTACAAGACAAGTGGCAATATCTTCCACTTTATACAATACTCTACATCGCCGATTTTTAAGACGTATCAACGAATAATCGATCCTTCGTGTAATTCCTTCGGTAGTTGCGAAACGATTATCTTCAAACTTTTCTTCTCTTTTTTGTTGTGATTTTTCTGATTTTTTTGATTTTTTTGATTTTTTTTTTTTCATACTATACTACAAAACTCGGTATAGTTTCACCATCTTCAAGATCATAATAATTTCGGATAATTCCTTCATTCTTCGGACATACCAATAATTGTGATGGTAATAAAAATACATGAGTTTTGACTATAATATAAATTCCTATTTGCAATGTGCAAATTTCTTCCAACCGTACCAAAATAGACACAAGACTCGGGAAATACAAACTTTACACTTTAAGCAACTAGAAACTATAAAATAAACTTAATCTAAGAGGATAGGCTAAGGTGTAAAGGTGTAACGAAACAAATAATATGTGTAGTTCCTAAAGGATTGGCTCTATGGGTTGTTCTAGGGGTATCTTACTCTTAAAATGAGAGTAAACAAAGGGTTTATACGGAGGTTAACTAACCAGTGTAGTTAGTTAATAAGCAACTTATAAAGGCGATTTGGGTGTAATCTTAAAATTTATCAATTTAAACAAGTTACTCCATCTAAATCCATAGTACTCATTATTGCGGTCTCGAATAGATATACCAAGCCAAGTTCTAAAGTCTACAACATCACCGGCACACTCATATTTTATGAAATTTAGGTAAACATTTGGAAACGGATAGGATTAAATCCTCACAATATCTAACAAGGGTTATTGTGTGTGGGTTATGTATGAAGTAATTTCACAAAAGTATGCTTGAATTTTTTTTAAATTTGAGCATAATTTAAGCATTTAGTGTGAAAAATAGGACAAGTATACATTCTAATTCCCATCCCTCCACTTGAATTATACAACGTCCTCGTTGTATAGATAAAACATTAAATATGAGAATTAAAAAGAATTAGAATGAGAAACTCCCCTGCTATTTGCTCGGTAGATTCTCCATGTTGAGTTTAATTGAGCAAGATTTCGTGTTGAACAGCCACCTTGAAGTTTTAAGACTCCAACACTTCAAGATCTCCAGATTTGTAAATTCTCCACCAATATTTGTTGATATTTTTTACGAGGTCCTGTGTAAATTCTCAGAAAACAAATATAATTCTATCTCGGTGTATTCATTTGGTTAGACTCGAAATAAATACGTAAAACTGTACAGGAAGTCGATACGCCGTATTCATACCATAAGATACGCCATATTGAAACCTGTAGAAAACAATTAAATAACAAAAAAATAAAGACTGGATAACGTCCAGAAGGTCAATACACCGTATCCATGGGGTTTGGATATGTCGTATAGACAGTCTGGGAGATAGACTCGATAAAAATTGAAAATTACATTCCGGGTTGTCTCCCGGCAAGCACTTTTGTTTACAAAAAAGTCTTTCAGTTAGACTTGCCATAATTTACTCCCATCCTTATAAAACAATTTGGGGTCGAACGGGATGCCAAATAGCACATACAAATTCTTGATTAGGAAAATGAATGGCATCCCTTTGTTAAGATAATTACAAACCACGATATTAACGTTTAATTCCTTGATAAAAGTTTTAGTTTTGAAAAATTTATTAGATGTATCATGACTTGTTTCCAAAAGCTTATTTGACCCATGCGCATAGGCACCAACATCTGTAATTATTACATCAGGTAACGGTTTGACAGATAAATCCCCCGAAGAGTGTTCAATATCGACTTTATCATCATCATTGTCCTTATCCGATTTGAATCATTAGGATAAATTACATTAAAAGGAAATAGATCATTAAAGTTTAATACGTTTTGTTCCTCTTCATCACATTCGGACAATGATGTTTCATCTTTCAAATTTATATTCATTGATATGTTAAGGGTTTAAAATTGGTTTAGTTAATAAATCTGATTTAGACGTTTGAGCATTATTGTAAGCAATGGCTGGAAATTCATTCTCAAAATCTTTAAAGAAGTCTAAATCATCAAGATAACTGACAGTAGGCTCGGGTGATGGGAAAGAAGGTGTATTGACTTTTTCATTATCATTTTCCGAATCTGTTTTCAAATCATTGACAACAATTATTTTATAAGAGAATGAGTTTTTGTCAAAAATTACTGTGACTACTGCCATTCTTTGTTCTATCATGCATAAACAAGTCAAAACATCATATCATGATATACATAAAAAATATGAGAACCTGTTTTAAGTTAGATACATCACCATATGAATAATAAATGTACAGATAGAAACAAAAAAAATAAGGATAGGGGTATCATAGGTCTGGCTACTGCTGGTCCTGCTGGGCTGTAGAGGTGTTGGCCTCACCAGTCCTCTGCCTGACCCTACACTGATATGGTATACGAGTCTCAAAGTATGGAATGTAGGTAACTCAGGCAGAGTCTAATAATTGTGCAATGCCACTGGCGACCCATACGGTGAATCTGGAGAAATCCCTAGCCATAGCACCAATTACCTCACGCTGCTCAGCTAATGCCCTACAAATCTCATGCACATCCTCCTCTAATCTGACCAACCTCTGTGGCATAGTCCTGGCAGCAGCTGGTGGTGGCTGTGGTGCCTGAACGGGTACCGAAACAGCCTGGTCACCCTCATCAACAACGGAAGCATCCTGAGCGACTCCAGGGGCACCAGCCGCAACATCAGGCTGCCTCTCTGGTCCCAAGGCTACCCAATCCCATGTATCATCAATCTTGATACAGATCTGTAACCTCACTAACTCATCCATATCAATAACTGGGAGTGCAGGGGCAATATCTGTCAATCCCCCAAGCCTCTCCTCCGTTAGGAGTCCAAAATGCTTAGTTAATCGAGCTACAAACTGTTCTCCAGAGATAAGAGCCCCACTCTTCCTCCCTAACACAAACACCTCAAGTAACTGCCTATAAATAAGGGACGTTGAACCGAGCCAACGTCCATCCCCCTCTAAGTAAAACAATCTAAGTCAACAATCACCTTCTCATGTTTAAAGACACCCTCCCAGCTATACTGCAACGCATCACCTATGCACAACCCTAAGAATCAGATTCCTAATGAAGTGTAGGACAGGTTGTGCCAAGGAAATATCCAAACTGATGAAAACCAATCCAATAAACTCTCAGTACCCCTTGTCGAGGAATCCTGCCTTGCACTCTCACGTGACCTAGTTCTATCGCAAAACCGGGACTCCAATCTCCTCCCCATATGTAAAAACAATCCCAAGCTACAATAAACTGCTGCCTCCAACACAGGCTATGCCTTATCTCCTCCTAACTGAAACCGAAAAGCTTTAGGCTTGTCCAAAATCAAGTAATACCCTCTCCAAACCTGACTTACTTAAAAACTCCATGAATAAGCTCGAGTACCAACGGTCCCCTGAATCAAATACCGCCTCACAACTTCAAGTGAACAAACTCACTCCTGAGCATCCCTGTGCTCCATAAGCATCCTAGCACTTAACCCCTCAGCCATTAAGTCTGACAATCCTCCAAAATCGAACACCTGCACCCTGTGCACCTCCCTCCTGTATATCCTAGCCAATCTCATCTTGAAATCTACTATATCAGGGGGCGGGCGAGTTAAGGGACTTAAGTATATGGTTCTATGGCATAACACCAAATCCTTACCAATCAAACCCTAACCCTAATTAATTCAAAATTTAATTCAAAATCGCAAATCGAAAAGAGAAAGGAGAAAGCTTATTACCGTATGATCGCGACAAAGAAGAGTATGATTATGAATCAAAAGCAAAAGATCTCCAAGAATTTTTGTAGTAAGAATTTGTGTGTGAGAGAGTGAAAAAGTTGTGGTAAAACTTAATCCGGCGTATCTGTTAGGTTTTTATACCCAGACTCGATACGCCGTATTGATTCTTAATTAATACGCCGTATTGACGAGTTTTATTGACTTAGTCAACTTCTGTTAAAAATAGTGGATACGCCGTATAGGTTTTAACCTAATACGTCATATCCTCCCTGTGAGACAATTTTTTCCTATTTAAAAAGTAAAGAAAACATACCTTGGCCTCTACAACATTCTTGTATAAACACCATCCTTATAATACCGCTTAGGGTCGAATGAAATGCCAAACGACACATATAAATTCATGATGAGATAGAATAGTATTTCGTTGACGTAATATTTCCAAATCACGATATTTACTTTTAATTTTATGATAAAACTTCCCATTTTGAAAGTTTTATTGATTTTATCGCGACTTGTTTCCAAAAGCATATTTGACCCTTGTGTGTTCATGTTACCGACCCGAACACGTGTAATATATCGATCTCATTAAACAATCATTGTCTTTTTCTGACTTTAAATCATCGGTATGAATAGTTTTGAAGGGGAATAGATCATTAAAGTATAAAACGTTTTGTTCCTTTTCATCATATTCAGACAATCATGTTTCATCATTCAAATCGATATGTTGAGGGCTTAAAATTGGTTCAGTTAACAAATCTGATTTAGACGTTGAAGCATCATTGTAAACAATGGCTGGAAATTCGTTCTCAAAATCTTTAAAGAAGTCTAAATCATCAAAACAACTGACAGTAGGCTCGTGGTATGATGAAGGCCTATTAACTTTTTCATTATCAATTTTCTGAATTCGTTTTTTCAAATCATTGTTAGAAATTATTTTATAAAGAAAATGGAAGTTTTTATCAAAAATTACATTAACTACATCTCTACGGAGATCGTCAAATGAAATTCTAAAAAGTAAAATTTCATCTGTTAAGTAAGAAGGACTTCCTTGGAGTTCGCAAGAAGTGTTTTTTTCCAGATGATACCCCGTCATTAAAGGCTATAGCTGGGAATTCGGTTTCAACGGATCTGAGGTTGTGAATGTCTTCATCATACCAGATTTTACCATACTTAGCAGTTTCCCAGTTAAACACTTTGCCACTTTTTCGAGCTTTTTCTTCCTCGAGCCTGATGTATTCCTCCATAGTAAATGAGTTCCGGAATCGACCATCCTGTACAATCAACTAGAAAAACTATTAAATAACTAATATGTCGTATTTAGTGAATTGAATACGCCGTATCACATAAACACAATAAACAAACAAGATTATAAACTATCCTAAACTACACTAATCCTAAGGGTTAGATCTAATGCTAAAAACTAAAATATAAAATAAAAATCAAGAATAATTTTCACTCTCCGGCAATGGCGCCAAAAACTTGATGTGTCATTGTGTGGTGTATATTTTTATGATTCAAGTTTTAAATTAAAATTTTTCTGACTTAACAAAAAACAACACTTTAACGGGCAGTGTACCCGGTCGGTGGTAGATTCGTGGTAAGTAGGGTGTCGAATACCTGAAGCGAGGTTAAATCTCTTAATTTATTAATATTTTGGTTTACTAATCTATGTTAATTCTAATCTAAGTCAAACTTATGCTAATCCTATGTTAGTTCTAATCCTAATTCTAACAGGTAAAGGGGGGGGGGTTTCAACTAGAGAGACTGGCACGGGTTTGGTGATGACTACAATCAATTCAAGACACTTTAACACACGTAAGCAAATTAACAGAAGATAAAAGAGCGGTCAAGCCATCAAATAGAAAACTGAATTAGCCATCATTAATCCATTAGAAAGTCGGTATGTTTATTTAGTGCAATGATTACTATCTCGAAGTAGGCATAACATTCCTTAGACTTAGGCGGGACTTCATCCTAAGACCTAGACACATTAATTCTATCATAATCAAAACATCCACATAAAGCATCCATATTTGTATTGATTATAATTCATACTAGGAGACGAAACGTGAAATGTTCGAAACGAACCCTAGACTCATAGAGACTTTAACTACCCACTTACTGCTAAATGTAACATGTGTAGTGTGGTAGTCCATAATCCAAAACTTAACCAATACATAACTTTATTACTTAGTACTAAGCACCACCTACACCGGTATATACCAGTTTAAATCGAGGCAAGTAGACGTTATTAGTGATCCTAATATGTTTCCACCTATACCACATATATAAAGTTAAATAAAAAAAATTAGAAAAAAAAAATAAAAGTAAATATTAAAAATATAAAAGGAGATTTATAAAAAAAAATTAAAAAAATTAAAAAAAAAAAGTTAATTTAAAAAATAATTTAAAATTAAACATGTACTAAAATAATAAAATAATATTACCTATATGGAGAAGCTATCCATACTCTAACCTACCCCAAAAAACACCAAAGTTTTGTAGCGCAATTAAATATGTAGGACTAGACCCAGTTGAATGACAGGTACATACTAAAAGCCACGTACACAAGTATCATGTGATAAAACATAATCAATAAATCAGATCTTCATAATAATCGGCCTAATTCCTGTAGTATTAGACTTCAAACATAATAATTAAACAAAGAGTAATGGCTTACCAAGGGAAACAACTGAGTTAACGAATGATACCAAAAACTGAACGATTACAAAAGTATAAGAAATTACATGTTTGTCTCCTATGGAATTGGAAATGCGTTGTGAGACCTCTTCTACTCTTTTTCTCCTTTAAAAATCGACTTTTGTGGTTTAGGTATCGAGAATATGATTTAGCACACTTAAAACTCATTTTTGAGTTTTGTATTTATAGGGTCTGGAGTCGATGTCGATACGGCATATCCAAGGTGTTGGATACGGCGTATTGGGTGTTTCTTAGAGTAGGGACCACGTTTGATATCTTTCAGAATATCACATACTATATCTTTAATACGGTGTATTGGTCTTCTGGATACGACGTATTGATTATGGATCCTTCGAGGTCTTTGGTGAGTGCAGGCATAGATACGCCGTATCTTCCTTGATGGATACGGCGTATTGGTTGTCAGAACAGTAATCTTCAAAATATCTTCGTTTAAGCTCCAGAATGCGCGCCTTTTGCTAATATTCACCAAGTACTCCATAATTACTGCAATTCTCAAATACAAACGATTAAGTAACAATTCTTTGCAATAACATAACAAAATGGGTTAATTACATAGGATAAATGATGCTGTAAAATAGACGTTATTTGATTTCATCAGTTACGCAGGAGGAAAGGTGGTGTCTCAATGTCCACGTGATCCACCAGACGAAATTAAAAAGCTTTTTGGAGATAAGGGTTTCCAGGAAAATATTCGAGCATACAACCAAATGTTTGCTATGACTTCATTCGGGGAACACATAGACGATTCCGTAAACAAACGTAGGGGCCCGTATGTTTTTAAAATATCAGGACATATCTACCATTGGATGGGCTCACTTTGTCCCACCCGAAATCCGCCATGATTTTCTAAACTTTATATATACTACAACTCATAATGAAGTGGCCAACCGTATGTGCCGTTTTCCGGAAGGTGGTTCGTCCTAATTGGATCCTGAAACTGTTTCCTCCCTTATTCGGGTTCTTGATGCACACAATAAATTGGGATGCCTTTTTCGTACAACTAGAGACATAATTTTAGCAAATGCGATTCCGGAATTTCGGATACGGCTTTTTAATGTTGTTGGAGTACATGAATATGATTTGCCAACTTCAAGTACTCTAGGTGCAATTGTATTTGAAAGTGGCCCAAATACTAGAACCGACTACGATGTCATTATTGAATCTAGGGATGGTTGTCCTCAAAGGGTTAACAAGTTGCATCCGTTATACATGGCTCTTCAATTTCCTCTATTATTTGTGTATGGTGAATCTGGTTTTTACCCAGAAATGAAGCAGCGACGAGGCACAGAAAAAAAAAATGTCTATGAACTACATACATGTTTTCAAAACTTCACGAACGATTGGAATCTTATGGCCTCTTGGAAGGGGTGGCCGGCTCAGTATCAGCAGTAAGTAGTTGGGTGATTACTTTTGCATTGAACAAAACCGCCTAGACTTATACAGGCTCCCCAAAATGAGATTAGGAGAGAGTATTTATCCGGCGTTTATGATGCGATTTTCAGAGGAAGAATCGGGAAGGTATTTTGAATTCGTGCGCGAAATAAATGCCAAGACATTCACAGGCTGACCACGTTACATGTACAAGTCATTAACATGGATGCTTTAATGCAATTTGTCGTGCGGACTAGCACAATACTTACGAATTGTGAGCTATTAGGGGGCACACGCGTTAAACATTTAGAGTGTGTTTTACTTCACGATAATTATTTAATAGTTGTTAATTAAGTTAATTGTTTAACTAGCTTAACAAATATTTAAATATGAACCAAAGGGATTAAAATTGATAAAACCCGAACCTTGTGGGTGTCACTTGTTGGCCGACCCATATAGCTTCTAGAAGGGGGTTTTAGGATCAAATTTTAAAGATAAGGGATTAAAGTTGTATTGTGATAAAAATAATGAGGAGTCCTAGTTTATCTACAACTAGGGTTGAGGTGCCTATATAAATACCTCATTCCTCTCCTCTTATTCGATCAATCACACACAATACATACGATCCCCACCGAATCTTCATTTGTTCGGATTCTATCACCATACAATATCAATTTGATATATTACCCTAAAACTTTATCTTTGCTTTCTTACTCCACGTGACTCAACAGGAAACAAATATTATAGTTAATACATGCATATATTTGTTTATAGCATGCACGTAGAAGTTTGTCCATTCATTTCAATAATTGATTGCACTATTTATATCATCTTTTTCTCATTCTTTGCAAAAACGATTCAAATCACTCTACATAGGGATTGGATCAGTATTGATTTAACAATAACACTAGTTGTTTGGTTTTCGGTTCAAGTAAAGATAGCATACACTTGGTGTTTGGTTCGTGGAGGTGACTAGCAATCAACTCATACTCGATTGACGTGTTTGTGTGAGCAACCGTAGATGTGGTAATTTAACCACTATGTTTTCAAGATCAAGATCCTGCGTAAGTTTATTGATTTTATCATTAAACAAAAGGTCAGTAAATTACTTGTTTAATTTATTTATGTGTTAACCTATATGCTATTACTAGATCCAATCCGCTGCGTACTCGTAAGCTAATGGTTACCTAGATATAAAATTTCCCAACATGTATCAGAGCCAAGCGAGGCTGTTATAAAAAAAAAAAACAAATAAAATAAAAAAAAAAAAATTAAAAAAAAAAAAAGAAAGAAAAAAAGAAATAAAAAAAAAAAGAAAAAAAAAATGAAGGAAAAAAAGATTGTGGTGTTGGGATTTTATAATCTAGGTAACCATTAGCTTACGAGTACGCAGCGGATTGAATCTAGTAATAGCATATAGGTTAACACATAAATAAATTAAACAAGTAATTTACTGACCTTTTGTTTAATGATAAAATCAATAAACTTACGCAGATCTTGAACATGAAACAAAGTGGTAAAATTCCACATCACGGTTTTGCTCAACAAACACGTCAGATCGAGTATGATATATTGCTAGTCACCTCCACGAACCAAACATCAAGTAGTTAACTATTTACATGAACCGAAAACCAAACAACTCGTGTTCTTGTTAAATCAAAACTGATCCAAAACCCTATGTAGAGTGCATTTGAATCGTTGCAAAGAATGAGAAAAAGAGATAAATAGATGCAATCAATTATTGCATGAATGTCAAACTCTACGTGCATGCATAAACAAATATATGCATGTATACTATATCTTTTGTTTCCTGTTGAGTCACGTGGAGTAAGAAAGCAAAGATAAAGTTTTAGGGTAATATATCAAATTGATATTGTATGGTGATAAATCCGAACAAATGAAGAATTCGGGGGGATCGTATGTAATCTAATGAGCACTTATGAAAAAGAATAAGCCAAGAAAACAGACTAGAAATCAATGAAAAGCCAAATAAGCCATTTGGCCAAGAGTGCTTAGCCAAACAGCTCAAAGGGGGGTCTTTGAGCTTATTTTTAAGACACTAATTGGGAACTTATGGACTCAAGGCCTAAACCTATGAAAAGCTTATCCTAAGTGCTACAAGAATAAGCAATTAGGAAAGAGTTTGAAAGAAAGTTATGCTAAGAAAAAGCTTCATCACTCTATAAGCTGATTTTTTTTACTTTTCTTAAAGACAAATAGCAAACTGCAGGCCTTCTTTGAGTTAACTAAATAAGATGTAAAATGCTTTTTAAGCTAAAACAGATTGAATTGGCTTCTAATGAGCTTGTAAACCAAAAATCAAGCATTAACTCTAAAGGGAGCTTATGAAACTAAGCTGCTGAACTAAGGACAATTAAAAGGCAAGAAAAAAAACTCAGGCATTTTTATCCTAGGTACATAAAACTAATTATACTTAAATCCTACTGCATTATGGTACTTAAACAAACATGAAAACAACATCCTAATGACAGAAATCAAAATCTAAGCTATTTAACTGAATATTTGAACTATAAAACCACAGACTCAAACTATGGTTTCTATGACCCTAAATATTTAATTTTAACCTATAAAAACTTGAAACAACTAACTAAGAGATTAATTAAAATCTAGTTTAAACTGACTTAGAGGCCAAGAACAGGTTCTCACCCATTTTCACCCATTTTAAAGCTTAACCCAAACACCCCTTTATGACAGATTTTGGCATTTTTTAAACTAAAACACATTAAGGTGTTAGTCAAATAGGAACTAGTGAACAACACAAGGACACATTAAGCATAATTGATACAAAACTAAGCACACTTAAGAAGTAAATAAGCTGGAACCAATTAAGTATTTTTAAAAAGAAAATGACAAATTTGCATAAAGAAGCTTAAATTAAAATTTTAAACATAAAGAGTTACAAGATATTAAAATGACAGTATATTAAAATTAACTTAAAAACATAAATTATAACTAAATTATAACTACTCCTATTGCTCTCTTTTTTTTCTGTTCATCTCACTTCTTCTTTTATATCTGCCAAGGTCTTCAAGCTTCTTGTTTTTGTTGTGTTTGTGTTGTGAGAGGAAAAACTAAAGCAATCCAAGCCCTTGGTTTGGCTTTGTGCCCAAGTCGTGTGATCTCAACCATTGGATCCTTCAACGAATAGAATCAAAGAGGATTGCCAAGGTGTACATAAGCCCATGTGGGGGTGGGGTTTGTTTTGGGAAGAGGTTTTGGATGGATGTGGGAAGTCAACGAGGTTTGATATAGACAGGATGTGGGGTTTGGGGGTTTGGCGGGAAATGGTGTAGGAGATGTACAGTGTTTCAAAGCCAGGGGTGAAGTTTGGGCTTTTGACATAATTAGTCCCTCATGGTTATAGTCATGTTTGCACCACACGTCCTTGTGTTTCTACAAGTTTTGAAACTTGGCAGAATAACCCCCTGAATGTTATAAAGGGCTTTGCATCCATGGTCCTTGTGAGGTTAATAAACTTAACAGCCATTGTTTTGGGCTGTTAAGTTAAAAAGGGTTATGGGCTTAGTTATGGGTCGGGTGTATAAAAAGGAATTTGGGCTTTTAAGGTTTTATTAATATAAAGTGGGCTGATCCGGGCCCGGTTTTGTCCGTTTTAGCTTTGTTTTTGTCCTTTAGTGAATATCGTACCTGCACAGTTTTAAAACACAAAAAATACAGGCATATTTATGGCATTTTATGTGCGTTTTTGGTCGTTTAAGGTCGATTTTAAAGGTAAAAGGTATGTGTAATTAAACGCATACCAATAGGCTGAAAATGTTTGGTCTTACATTGCCCCAAGACTGCACCTACCGCATAACCACTAGCGTCGCATATAATTTCACATGGTAGGTCCGAATCGGGGGCAACTAAAATCAGGGCTTCGGTTAACTTCTTCTTAAGTATATTATACGCTTCAATACATTCTTTAGAGAAAATAAGGGGGGTTTCTTTTTCTAGAAGGATGGTAAGTCGGCATGGGCGATTTTAGAAAAATCTTGGTATAATATTGACGATAGATACCCGGCGTGACCTAAAAAACTTCAGAACACCGTTGAGGAAATTGGTGAGGGAGTTCAGTATAACATCTTCTTTAGCTCTATTGACTCAATCCTGATTTATTAATTTTTGTGGCCAAGGACAATGCCCTCCTTACCATGAAATGTCACTTCCCTAATTTAGAAACTAAGTTGGTGTCTTCGCACCATTTTAGCATTTTGTCTAAATTGGGTGAGGCAAGATGAGAAAGATCCCGTAGATGAAAAATTGTCCATAAAGACCTCCATTATTTTCCTCGATCTTTTCTATGGAAAATGGCCATCAAGCACTTTAGACGTGCAGGAGCATTTACATAACCAACACAGGCATAGTCGGTAGGCAAACGTCCCATAAGGGCAAGTGAAGGTGGTCTTTTCTTGGTCTTGCGGGTCAATAGGAATTTGAAAATATCCAGAAAATCCATCTAAAAAGCAATAGTATTCGTTCCCTGCTAAACCTTCAAGCATTTGGTCCATGAAAGGCAACGAGAAATGGTCTTTACGAGTGGCATCATTAAGCTTATGGTTGTCAATACAAACGTGCCATCCCGTAACTAACCTATTAGGAATTAACTCATTATCTTCGTTTTCAACTACGGTCATGCCACCCTTTTTAGGCACACAATGAACGGGACTCACCCACGGACTATCGGAGATAGGGTAAATCAATCCGGAATCAAGAGGTTTGATAACTCTTTATGCTATCCTCTATATTTTTGAATTCACCCTTCTTTGATGTTGAACAGCCAGTTTGAAATCATCCTCCATTAAGATCTTGTGAGTACAAAAACGGGGGTCTATGCCCTTAATGTCGGAGATTTTCCATGCGATGGCCCGTTTGTGTGACTTAAGAACCTTTAAAAGGGCGGCATTTTCTTCATCTTTTAAGTCTTTAGAAATTATAACGGGTAATTTATCAGTTCCTTCCAAAAACGCGTATTCAAAATGAGATGGTAAATCCTTGAGCTCAAGCTCCGGAGGATCATCAATAGAAGATTTTATCGTTTTAAGTTCCTCAAAATTAAGTTCTTTCGGAGGGAGAGGAGATGATGGATCATCGTTTAATAACTTCTCAAGTAGACGAATGTCTCCTTTCGGATCAAAGTCGGTATCATCAATTCCAGGTGGAATTGAATAACTGAAAAAAGCTTCGTCTCTTCAAACAGAAATCTCATCCTTTAAAATGAGTAAACGATGGGGAAGAAGAGCATGATAGGATCCATAGGGGAGTGCGGATTGCCCATTCTGTCGAACTATCCAAAAATCTGAGCACTTCTTGAGCATACTCCTCACAAGCAACGTCTATGACATTGACTTGATGAACCGTTTCATCATAATAATTACGGGAGTATTTCGAAGTGTGCCCGACTTTAAAAGTAATGGCCTCATCATTGACTCGAAGAGTTAATTCTTCATTGTGTACGTCGATTAAAGCTCTTGTCGTCCTCAAGAAAGGTCTCCCGAGGATGAGGGGAACTCGAGGATCAACATCGTAATCAACTACAACAAAGTCGGCCGGAAAATTAAACTGTCCTACTTTTACAAAGACATCTTGGGCAACACCATCCGGAACAGCGACCGATCGGCTTGCAAGTTCGAGTGTCATGCGAGTCGGAGTGAGTTCCGGGAGCAAAAGCTTCTTCCATACGGAAAGAGGCATTAGATTAATGCTAGCGCCAAGATCGGCTAAGGCTAAGCCCTCATCTAGCTTTGGAAAATCACACAGGATGAGGAATTTGTCAGGGTCTCCAAGTTTTTCGGGCAACTTCTTAAGGAGCACCGCTGAGCAATTCTCATTTAACGGAGTACTTGTGAATTCGAATAATTTTTCCTTATTACTTAGAAGACTCTTAAACGTAGAAACAAACTTCGATATATGAAAAAGAGCATCCGCGAAGCTAATATTTAAGTGTAATCTTGGAAAGATTTGAAGGAACTTCAACATTTGATTATTAGCCTTTTCATGGAGCTTTTGGTCGTTAAGTCTTGAAGGATAAGGTATCGGCGGTTTAGGATTAGACTTTGGAACAACTTCAGGCTCCGAAATAGGAACTTGGACAACCGGAGGTTGGACGTGTACGGTACTTTCTGAACTTGTAGTTTGCACCTTGTCCTTTGTCGACTAGGTTTCACGTTCCACTTCTTCGGGAGAGGAGAAGGAGTAGGTGGAATCGTAGGTCCATCATAAGCAACACCACTTCGGGTGGTAATAGCTTTAAAATCACCTCTCGGGTTAACAATGGTATTACTAGGAAGTGATCCCGAACCCGAGGGATTTTGCTTTTGCATAGTAAGATTAGTTAACATGTTCATCATTTGATTGTTTTGATTTTCTATCTTATTGGTTCTTGTATCAAGAGAAGATTTGAATTCATTCCGCAATTTCGTCTTCATATTAGTCATTTGAGTTTGTATGGCTCTCAAAGTAGCTTCATTACTTTTCATGTAGTTCGTTAACTCATTCGAAGGTCCAACTTGAGCTTGATAATTCGGAGCTTGAAAATTCGGAGCTTGATAATTGTTGTTTCCTTGATTGAAGTTTTGCCCTCTTCCTTGATTATTCGAAGCTTGATAATTTCCTTGATTTTGATTATACCGATTGTAATTTTGATTGTTTTGCACATTCGAAGGAGGAAAACCGGGTGGTCCTATTTGATTACTAGCACGATAATTCGGGTCTCCTTGAGGACGATAACCTGTACCTCCTTGATTGTAGGTCCCCGTGGATGCATAAGCATTAAAAGTGTTGCTATCGGTAGCAAGACACTTATAGTATGGATGCGGTCCACCATAAGTCACACAAGTCTCTTCTACGTTTTTCATGGAAGCTTGTTGATTAGCCTTATTCATAAGCACTAATTCCTTAACAATCTCGGTGAGAGCGGTTACATCCGGAGAAGGAGATGAAGAAGTTGTAGTACTCACTTTTGAAACAATCGGTTTGTTTCATGAAGTACGTACTTTCGACTTATTCTTAATAATCGTCAAAGCATATCAAGGAGTACGGTTCAAAAGATTACCACCGGCAGCTGTATTTAGAGAATCTTGATCGGATTGTGTCAAAGCATTATAAAATGTATCGATTTGGTGAAATTCTGAAAAACCGTGATGTGGGCATTTACGAAGGAGATCTTTAAATCGATCACATGCCTCACTAAACGTTTCATCAAACTTTTGTTGAAAATTCAAGATATCGTTCTTGAGATTCGTAGTCTTCGAAGGAGGAAAGAAATAATTTACAAACTTAGAAACGATATCTTCCCATGTAAGGATAGAATGAGGGGCTTCTTTTTCAAGCCAAATCCAGGCGGCCCCCTCAAGAGAAAATGGGAAAAGCATCAACTTGATAGCATCGTGTGGAACATTTTTGTATTTTAGCGTAGAAGTGATCTTGTTAAACCGACGAATATGAGCATGAGGGTCGTCCCTCTCAAAACCATGAAATTGGCTCGAAGTTACTAATTGAAGTAACCCGACTTTCAACTTAAAATGTTCGGCAAGTATAGCGGGAATACAATCGCATCTCATAACCCTGGCGGGTGCTGGAGTAATTCCGACATAGTAGCGTATCCGCCATAGTAGCAACGGGAGTCTCTATAATAGTACGAAGCTCGGGTTCGACTATTTGCTTGGAACGTCTACGATTATGTCGTTTCGGAATCGTGGAAGATTCAACAATTGAATTTGATGAAGAGCGGGTGCGCATGCACTAAACAAAATAAGAGAAATAAATTTAAAAGAAAATTTTTTGTAAACCAATACCTAAAAGTTCACGGTAAAAAAAAGCTCTCTAGTAAACAAACAAGGAGCGGAGTAGCAGGTAAACGTGGAGAGTTTTATAACTTTCTCCTTTCGGGTCATGTTCATAGGATAATCCCTCCTTTACCTCTCTTATAGTATGTTTAAACTAAAGGTCAGCCGATTAAACAATTGACAACATGATTTCTTTTTTTTTGTTTTTAATTTTTTTGGTACTTTTAATACTTTAGGAAAAGTATTGTTGGTATTTTAAAAATAAATCAAGAAAAATAAAATATTTTTGTATTTTTTTAAGTTTTATTTAAAATAAGATTTATATTCACAAAAAATGATAACTTCACGGGAAAGGGTCTTCAAAACACTAATCTTCAAACTTCAACACGATATTCGTTACACACTTCCCCGACAGCGGCGCCAAAAACTTGATTCGGGTTTTATAGTCTATATAAAATATATTATATATCCTAAATATCTCAAATTAGTAATAGTATAGTGAGTATCCCATTTGATATAAAAATTGCTTGAGGACAAACAATATTTTATCTCCCGGATGTCGTATCCCGACGAAGTGTAAATTTGAAAACCTTGTTTCGGTTCGTGATCGCGTGCTTGAATAATCAATATTTTGGATTATGGATTCTAAACCTAATAACGCAAAGGGAAAGCATATAAAGGCACGCTAAACTAGAAATTAAAGAATTAAAGAACAACTTAAATTCTAACGACAGTTAAACACTTAACGACTAACGGAGTAACGGATAAACAAAAATTATCAAAATAGACTCTAAAAACTTAAAATGCGAATTTCTTAAACTAAAATGATAAAATTAATTTTTAGAAGTAGATTTTTTTTTGTATTTTTATTATTTTTAAAACTATTTTTAAAGTTTTTTAAACTAAAAACTCAATTAAAAAAAACTTAATCTTAAAATTTTAAGATAATTACAAAAAACACTTTAAGCTAAAAAAAAGGTTTACAAATGAAAAAGTTCAAATAAGCATAAACAATTAAGCCATGAAAAATCAAATAAGCTAAATAAGCTCAAACTAAAAGTGTTAATAAAAGAAATCAAACCCACCCTTATGACAGAAAAGTCCCAAGGGCGCGTTGGTTGAGGTGTTGGTGTGTTAAGGGAGAGGTCACAGGTTTGAACCCTGTGACTTCCTTTTTGGTAAAAACATTTTTTTATTTTTCTTTTTGACAAATCTAAAGAATAAGCAAAAATAGACAACTTTAATAAAAGACTTATTAACAGAACTTAACAATAAGCTAGGAAAAGCTCCAAATAAAAGTGACATACTTGGTAAATTTAAACTATGATAATAAGCTCAAACTGTTTGGCATTTTGGACTCAATAAGCAACTAGAAAAGCAAATAAGCTTAAGACAGCCTAAACCCTAGACCTAATAAGCTCAAATGTCTAGAAATAAGCAAAAACAAAAAGCTGAAAATAATCTAAAAGCATTAAAACAGTTTACTCAAAAACACTTTTAAAGGACTAAAACCACTATTTTAAGCTAAGCTTAAGAACTAAAAAGCTGAAAGATTAAGCTTAAAAGCAAAAACAGATTTAGATTGACATTCTAATGACACAAATAAGCTGGAAATTAACAAATTAACTAAAGAAATAAGCTAGGAATGACAGCTAAAATTGACAGGTTACACTACTCATATTTTTGGCTTTTTAAAAATTAATGACAACTTGTTGCTTAAAATTAAGACTAAAAAACTACTGTTGACCAACTGAAAACTCAAAACAGATTGACACTAGATTATAATAAGCTAATAGCAACAGGACTTAACCTACATTTAAGCTAGTATTTAACCATAATTGATCTGCACATTAGCCATTTAGACTCAAACCAACTACTACCATACTTGACTGTTTTAAATCCAAAACACTCTAAGGTTTTTCAAAAGACAAATGACTCAGGACAGATTAATAAAGATGCAAAAGACACAACTTTTGAGCACAAAATCTACACCTTAAGCATTCAATTTTATAAAATCAGCTTACAAATGATTTAGCATAACTTAGAACTAGCAGACATGGATTTTTGATAAAATAAACTACAAAACTTAACAAAGCCTATTCACTTGCCTTGTAAAGTATGGGATGATTGAGAAGTTGACCGTTATGGGAACGCCACTTAGGTTGTTGTTTTTGATCTATGATCAAGACGTTGTAAATAGTTGTGTCTTTATCATGGTAACATTCAGGAAAAAGTTTCTAGGAACTTGTATTTTAGACTTAATCTATTTGTTTCATAATTTTTATTTAACAATAATTTATTTCCCTTTCCTAATTATTAACCATGGGTTTTATGCGAATGAGGATGTGATCGAGCGTGCTTGTCTATTCTGTCGTTACGGCCATGTATGCATGTCTCAGCTGCCTTGTTGGTTTATTACTATTGGTGAAAGTTAGAAGATCATATCCTATATTACTCTACTATTCCTACTCTTTAGCTTATTCGAGGTGGGAGTGAGCAGTCACATGTGTCTATCCTGTCGTTACGGGTGTGTATGTCTGGTCTTTTTTGCCCTCCTGGAATATTGGTATCGATAAAGATTAGTTAGAGTAATCAACCCTAAGCCTTCTCACATAAACACATATTTACATTTATAAACTTGTTACTCCTTAGCTTTAGCGGTGGAGATGTGTATCCTTGCCAAGCTTATGATAGAATACTCATCACGATCGAGCAATTGAGCGAACTAGTTACATGTTACCACATAGATTAGTTGAGTGATTTGAGTGTTTTCATCTTCCTATTTCGTGAAGTGTTTGGTTGTCTACTTGTAATAGATCAAATAAATGCTTTAACGAAAAATATCCTTAGGGATACATTTTTTAAAAACTTCTAAAGGCTACTTGAGGACAAGTAGGATTCAAGTGGGGGGATATTTGATGACATCAAATAACGTCTATTTTATAGCATCATTTATCCTATGTAATTTACCCATTTTGTATAAATTATTGCAAAGAATTGTTACTTAATCGAATATATTTGAGAATTGCAGTAATAACAGGGTACTTAGTGAATATTAGCAAAAGGCGCGCATTCTGAAGCTTAAACGAAGATATTTTGAAGATTACTATTTAGACTACCAATACGCCGTATCCATCAAGGAATATACGGCGTATTCGTGCCTGCACTCACCACAGACCACAATGGAAAGAAGCTCAATACGCCGTATCCAAAAAAAGTCAATACGCCGTATTGAAGATATAGTATGTGAAGATTCTGGAAGATATCAAATGTGGTCTCTACTCCAAGAAACCCCAATACGCCGTATCCAATCCCTTGGATACGCCGTATCGAACCAACTTCCAGACAATATAAATAGAAA
Organism: Tanacetum coccineum; assembly: GCA_026074375.1. Lineage (NCBI taxonomy): Eukaryota > Viridiplantae > Streptophyta > Magnoliopsida > Asterales > Asteraceae > Tanacetum > Tanacetum coccineum. The sequence continues at coordinate 67,757 of BQNB010007536.1, forward strand.
ACTCAAAAACGAGTTTTAAGTGTGCTAAATCATATTCTTGATACCTAAACCATAAAAGTTGATTTTCAGAGGAGAAAAAGAGCAGAAGAGGTCTTGCAACGTATTCTAATCCATAGAAGACAACGTGTAATTTCTTATACTTTTGTAATCGTTCAGTTTTTGGTTTCATTGGTTATCTCGGTTAGTTTACCTTGGCTAAAACAATTACTCTTGTATTAATTATGATGTTTGAAAGCTAATATCTTTCGGTATTATCCATTATTATGAAGATCTGAATGTTTGGTTTTACTTATATCTCGATTGCTTAATTTATCGTTGCATGCTTGTTTATGTTTATCAATTTATACTTGTTTACGTGCTTTTGTAATCTAGATGCCGGGACAGCTCTCCATATAGTAATTTATACATCTAGAATCATAGGATCACAAATATTGCCCTTTAAGATCAGCTAGGATCGATTCTGCTTAACTAGTTAACGAAAATTGCCGTTGGTTTATTGAACATGTTGACTAGTAGGTGAGTCTAGATAATTAAACAAATAATGTTCTTATTCCATTAGATAGCTGGACAAGTGGACTACTAGTGTATAAATTGTCATTAAATAGTAAGTGGGTAAAGTCTCTATGAGCTAGGGTTTAACAAGATCGCAATTGCTTTAATCCCTAAGATGAATTATAATCAGGCAATAAGGATGCTTTATACGGATGCTTTAATTATGATAGACATATTATGTTTAGGTCTTAGGATGAAGTCCCGCCTAAGTCTAAGAATGATATGCCTCTTCGAGATAAATAATCATTGCACTAAATAAACAAACCAATGTTCAAATCCTAAGTCAACAAGGGCATTATCAAAGCAAACATTATTAATAAAGCAAGGTAAAGTGAAACTCCTTGGGTCTTTCTCCTTTCGGGGCATGGAATTATTGATATGTGAAGCTTCCGAGAATTACGGTCCATATGATCCCTTCTTTTCTTCACAGTAGTACCATTCAAATGACTTGGAAACAAAATCTTCATTTGTCTTGTCTCGTACATGAGTGTACGGTTTTGTCCAGTGGATATGGCGTATTAGTTAGATCTAAGACGGGGTATCAGGTATGAATCAACTTCAATAGTAGTCGAAATCGATTTGACTTGATCTCTCAGGTTCGTTTCAGTAAAGCTAGGTAGACATCCAAATCCTCTTTCCTGTAGTACCTTGCTCATTTTCCTCTTTGAATCTCCAAAGTCTTAATCGATGCTCCTTGGTTTCTAATGGCATCATCCGTCGATGCTCGAATTTCTTTTATCAAATTTGAGTTTACTTCATGTCTCTTTGCTGATTCACTCATAAACTTGCTCAGACTATCTTCCATAGATTGCCTTCGTTCTTGGTACGAAGAATTCGCATTGTTCCTTTGATAGAATCCCAAAGCTACTGCTCTATATCCCCTTCCTTGAAAAGGTCCACCAAATTGCGTGTAGTAAGTTTCATCGAGGGTTTTCCCTTCTTCTTTGAGTGGGAAATCTTTGGTGTAGTGGGGTCCTTTGCATTGTTCGCATCCAACTTGAGCAGCATAGACTTTTTCATTCACTTTCTTGATTTTATTAAGCTGAGTGGGAGCAAAAATCCACAATTAACATCTATCAGCTCTAAAGAGTTCCGACTACTCCACGCTTAGCATCTAACTTATATTCAACTCTATCATTTCTCGTTCTTCGCAAATTTAAAATCTTTAATAAAAAGATCCGCGAATGCTTAGTCTAATAAAAACAAGCTTTGCATATTTAAAGTCTATTATGGAAACTTGCAAACTCTTGGCTTTTTTTTCACGCTATAATTCGCATTTTAAAGCTATCTTCGTATAAAAGACTAGCAAAAGCTTAATATATATAAGTTATGTGGGGAAAGCTAGAGCGCAAACAATGCTCGATCAAGTCAAAATTTAATCTACTAACTTCATTAGTACTATTAGTTATACCTTGGCAGTATTAACTCTTGTGAAGATTTATTCCCAACACTATCATTTATCCCACGTATTTTACCCACTTTAATATAATTATTGCAAGATATTGGTACTTAATTGCTTAAAGTTTATTATTGCAGTAATTATGGAGTCACTTGTGAAGAAGAAGAAGCAAAAAAGGCGTAATTCTAGAGCTTAAACGAAGACATTTGAAGAATACTATTTTCTGCACTTATACGCCGTATCCAGCAATGAAGATACGGCGTATCAGCGCCAGCTCAACACAACTGTTCATCAGTCAAAGATACGCATTTAATATGATTGATGGTAATTATCTTAATTGATTTAATCTTATCGCGGACTCCAAGGAAATTAACCCCTATACGCCGTATCCACTTATCCCCATACGGCGTATCCAGGCGTATTTCAGACACTATAAATACAAGACTCAAAACAAGTTTTAGTGTACAATATCACATTCTCTGTATAGTATACAACTAAAGTTGAATTTCTCAAGCCAAGAAGAGCAGCCAAGGTCGAGCACTACTCCTAATTCTATAGAAGACATCGTGTAATTCTTACTTTCTTAATCATTAGATTTTTAATTGTTTGATCACGTTTGTAATAATGACAATGATTGTGGGCTAATACCCTCAAGTATTAGCCATGTTAATGAAGATTATAATGTTTGGGTTGTTTTAATCCGGCTTTGCTTAATTTATCGTTGTTGATTAATTATGTTTATCCCCTTATACTTGTTTATGTGCTTGTACATGCGACCTATCATTCAATTGGGTCTAGGGAGACCTAACCAGTAACCTAGATGCCGAGATGGCTCTCCATGTTGTGTTCTATATGCCCAAACCAATAGGATCACAAATGACACCTTATCATTACTCTTTGATTATGAGCTTAGTTGACTGGCAGGTGACCCGATAATTGTTCAACCAGTATTGTTCATTTATTAATTGGTATTTATTTTGGTGATGGACTACCGGCGTATAAAACAACATCAAGCAATAAGTGAGTAAAGTCCCGATGGGCTAGGGTATTAACAGGATCACCACTGCTTTAATTCCCTATGGTAGATTATAATTAAATGTTAGCTTATCAATTCACAATCAAGAACACATAAATTGCTAGTAGGTTTAGAGAGAAAGTTTGTAGAGAGAGAAAGTAAAAACAAAGAAAAGGGTTACTTCAATAAAAGAGAAAAAATGGAGCAACACCCTCTCCACACTTAGAGAGGGCTTTATATAGTTGTGTACATGGGCCGACCTTGGGTCTAAGAGGGCTTCCATGGTCGGGCTTGATATCTAATGGGCTTAAATCCCGTAACTAGGCCCAATTAGCATTATAGAATTTCCGGGAACATATAATAGACTAATACAAGGTTCGGGAGTCTTAATGACCATCACTTCACATAATACTGGGTCTAACAATCTCCCCCTAAGGGGTGGTCATTGCATAAGGCTTCACTTCTTGTTTCGTTCTTTAGTCTTGGAACCTTGTAGTCTTGGGAATTCTTTTGAAGTTCCTTTTGCATGCTTGTGATCTTTAACTTGATAAGCTTTGACAAAATACTGATATCGTGGTCTTTGGCCTTGATTTGTCTTGACTTTTGAGATCTCTAAATCATTATCCTTAAATCTTTATGCCGCCTTGCGATCTTGTGTCGTTACCCTCATGCTCAAGGTCTTAAAAACTTACTAACAATCTCTCTCAACATTTCTTTAGCATGATTACTAGAACTTCATGAGTAATCTTGTCGATGATGTTCTTTTGAGCAAGTGCTTGTATATCAGAGATTGCGGAAGACTTATACGCATGTACTTGAGCTTTCATCATGAATTTATCTTTGTCGATTGAGCATGAGGTCTTGAATCTTAACTTTTCCTAGACTCGAATCTGCTATCGTCAGGAAACCTGTAAGTAGGTTAGTGATAAACATACATAGACGAAAGTGTCTTTGTCACTTCATCGAATATGGTTATAATAACCACGGTTCCCCGTTAATCAGTATAAATACTGCCTGTGATCAGGTAGAATTCATAAGAATCTCCTTGACAGGGTTTCGTAGCTGTACTAGCTGCTCTCGTTACTGGAGCGTCTCAAAGCAGACAACACGGTAAGAGTGAATCAGATAGTTACTATCTTTTTGATTGAGTCGTCAATTCATATACTGGACCAAAATCGATATTTAGTTGACACAAGCTTGATTCATATATAATCTCGCAAGCCACCTACCAAGAGCTTGTTTGATGTCGGCTCAAGAAGGATTTCCATCGTCATTGTGAATACTAAAGAGTATCACTCTGATGTTCTGGCGCTTATCACAAGGATGATGCGTATGACTCTTTTGATACGAAATGTTGTATAATGATGTACAACATTTTGTATATTGGGATTTGTGTCCTAGAGAGATTTTTGATGGATCTCGTTGGCTCTAGACTCTATAAGTGCACATTTGTTATTTGGTAAACGAAGGCTGGAGCGGACTGCCACCTTTTCAATATCAACGATCTCGGAATGAGAAGGCTAATAGCAACGTGTTGATCTCTGTAAGAAATAAAATAGAATTCTTTTGAGAGATTCTGAGTGGCTAGGGAGGGTTGTGCATTGCATCACTTGGTCCATGATGTCAGTCTTCAATATCAGAATCATCTTGTGATTACTGATAGATTATGTGTTGACCCGGTTTCTGCCTAAAGTTGTATGGAGGGCTTCTATCTTTACACCCTTTATCCTTACATTTATTTTTCATTCTTCAACCCCTTCAGTGCTTACCGAGACTTCATGACTAGTACCTTGTTGGGTTTGTTCTAGTACTAGCTCCATCTCAGTCGGCACTATTCCCTTATTCTTAATTTACTCCTATTTTCAATCATACCTAGGACTTCTACTCTATCTAATGGAGTGTTCCTGGGTAGATCCATTTGGTTCTGGCTGGATCATGGAACGAATATACCTAACCTTAACCGCCTTAAAACTCCTTGAGAAACGACAGTTGGTCAGTCTTTGGGGTATTGCCATTAAGATCCATAAAACCCACCATTTGATAAAAACCAATCAACGTGTTTGAGAAATCATTTAAGACACAATGAGAGTTTCTAGATTTACCAAAAAGCTCCCCCTATACATATGCACCATATTATGAAAGTGTTTTGTACATGCGAGGATTAGGAACACACTTTTAGATTGAAGATCATATCCGTTATTAATCTGTATTGATCACATTTTAATCACTATTCTCCCCCTCAAAAATTGCATATGTGTTTACAATTTTTGACAATTAGTGAATTAAAAACAAGTTAATGTCCGGAATTCACATGAGCCTAACTAAGTCTTGGGAGAACAGGAGTGCATGCAGAATGAATCATATTATTATATTCCCCCTCGATAAAAGATGAGAGTGAAAACTTGGAGTGGGAGTTTGTTGAACACACAATTTTGAAAGAATTTGAAAATTTTCTTGTTGAAAATATCTTTAAAAATTGTGCCCAACAAGAAAATGATGTTATATGGATCGTATTAATTATCATTTCCTTAGTGCTTCTCTTGAGCATTCAAAACTTTGAATGTTTATGCGACAATGCTCAAGACCGAGAATATATGAACTTCCCGTTGTTAAGGATAAATGTCCATAAATGAACATTTTCCTTTCTTTAGAGACCGAGTCCTAAGCTGACATTTACTTAGAAGTCGTAGAGAAAAAAGTGAAAGGACATGTTTTGAAAATTGTTGAAACTCTCGCTCGAACTTCATTTATTCACACGTGTCAATATTAATCAACATTTCTAGGTGCGTAAATGTTATCGATTTTCGAGAGACATGTCAGAGAAGATTATTTTTGGTATTTTGAAATTTTTTGATTTTGTATTTTTCTTTTATAGGTTTTATATTTTTTTTTATTTTGCTTTTCTGATAGATATTTACAATTGGGAAATGTTTTAGACACACAAAGGAAGATATGAGAGGATGTGTCTAAAAGCATGAAAACTTGGTTTCCAAAAATGCTCCTCCTCAAAAATTGATCCACTTATAAGGAATGATTCGAATTTTGAAAGTGACAAGAGGAGGGAGTGTTGAACACCGAATTTTGAAAGATTTTGAAAATCCTTTTGAAAAATTCTTAAAAAATTATGTTCAACTGTTTTGAAAACAAGAAGATTTCTCTTCTTTTGAAGGTAAAGCGCACTGAAGCGTACACTCTCCTTTTCTTTGAAGCCCGGGTTAGGCACTAAGGTGTACAAAAGCCATAGACTTGAGCTAACAAACTTTGAATGTTTCGAAAGTAGCTCAAGACCGAAAAGATTTCTCTTTTCATTGTGAAGGATAAACGCACTGACACGTACATTTTCCTTTTATTTGAAGATCGGGTTGTTATCTGTCATTTAATATCAAACCATCGCTGAAAGATTAAAGAACAGCAATCGGATATATAGAAGTAAGTTGTTTCCTTAGTCTTGATAACCTGCCAAGAAGAGAAGTGGAATTCGAAAACCCTTTACTTGAAGGCTTCGAGGGATTAGAAGTACTTGCATTGTCATATACAGATTTATCAGATTTATGCTCGGTGTTACTAGATGCAGTTTATTTTCCACACATGGCAAAAATTCTTCCAGTTGGAATCCACCTAAGACAAGTTCTAGGTTTGCTAGGCCTAGATGAAGCAAGACTTCCTTTGGACCCTAACTCCTTCGATTTCTTGACATTTGCTTTATGTTTCTTTTGATTTTCACATTTTGAGACATTGACACTTTGGTTATCAGCATGAGAATTCATATCATTCACATAATTAAGCACACAGACATCATGATTGACAATAACTAAACATTGCTTACACATAACACAAACAATTTTGGATTTAGCATTTCGAATGGCAAGCGTAATGTTATTACATTCAGATGACATGTACTTTTGGTTTTCTTCTATTTTCTCAACGTTATTCAAGAGGCAACTACTCTTAGACTTAGATGGAACCTTATCAGTATTAGAATTGCTCCTAAGATGCGGTCTTCTAGTCTTAGCAGTGTTGTTTACTTTGGTAGAAGAAAAACCGTTTGAGTCAGAATTAGCTTGTTGCTTATGAATGACATTTGGGTGTGAAACAGTGATTGATTTTGTCCTAACACTAGTTTTAACGAGTTTGTTAGGAACAACATTATCTACCCTAGAGGCCTTAGAAGGACGAGTCCTAAAGATTCTAGGGACAATCACATTAACAGTTTGCACAACTTTCAATTCTCATGTGGAAGGTGCCGAGTTTGAAGTGACTGGTTTGGACAAAGCATTCGTCTTATCAACTTTGGGAAGAACCGAGGATTTTGGAAAAGGAGTGACAGAATAAAGTTTTGGTTTAGAAGAAGAAGAAGGTGTTTTTCCCAAGATTGATTGCTTTGTAAACATAGTATTCGTTCTTGTACCTTTTGTGGTGCCTCTTTGATCAGAAACCTTATCAAATAACTGGGCTCTTAGCTTAGCATTTTCATAGATGGTGTCATACAATTGTTTTTGCAAAGAGTCTATTATTGAATGGGTCTGAGCTTGTATCACTTTGATAGAGTCAAACAGGTTCTTGTATGTGGTCTTAAGATGAACATTTTCTTTGGCATAATTCAAAACCTGAGATGCTAATTCTCATCTTTAAGTTTCTGAGACACCAAATCAAGGGTATTTGATGCACATTGAGTATCACTACTCTTACCCTTGAGATCTCCCAACTCAGCTTGCAACCGTTCGATCTTTTGTTGCATGTCATTTATAGGCTTTATCATACGAAATCTTGTCATATTTACATTCTTCACATGTTGTGTACCAATTATTCCAAAGAACAACGTATTCTTTTTCCTTTTTAATAATACAATTTTCAAGTTTTTCTTTCGTATGATCAAGCTCAATTTGGAGATCAGTATACTGCACTTCGTGATTAAGCATATTGAATATATCATGATCATAACAGTTGTCATCTTTGGATACCTCAGTTGATCCATCTGAGTCATAGACAAGAGTGTTGTCAGACTGAGTTCCAGCTATGGATGCTTGCTAAATCTATCCTCTGAAGTGTAGTTCACTTTTACTCTCTTTGTTACTTCATGAGCATCTGCAACAATCATGAACTCAAATTCCTCTTGAGTGCTTTCGATCCCTACTTCTTCCTCTTGAGCAATATGCAGCTGTTGCTGAAGATAAGCAGCATCCCGTTTCCTTGACTTTACTGTGCAGTTGCTGGCATAATGACCCTCTCCTCGACAGTTGTAACACCTTATCAGATTACCATTGTTACCATTACCATTACCCTCATCCGGTGTTGTTACAACATTCCCATTCCCATACTAATTTTCAATTTCTGGAACAACACTAAGCCCATTCATATTTTCAACATTCTGAATACCCGGATTCTGAACTGCATTTTGCCCAGCCTCATTCCCAGCATACTGCACAACATTTTGTCTCACCTGATTTCCAACATTGTCATCCAGCATTTGCATTTTGATGTCTTGGCTCGTGTTCATATTTAGTTGTGCAATTTGACTATTGCGGGGAATTAATGAACTTATTTGGTTGTTGTTTGTTAGACTGGTGTGTTGAGTTTGAATGCTTTAGCCAATAAAGCAAGTGCCTTGTTCATTGTAGTTGTGGGATCTGAATTGTCTTCGAGATTCTGGATTGGTTGTTGCATGTAGTTCGTGTTGAATGAAGGTTGTTGGACAAAGTTGTTGTTGGGTTGTGGATGTTGTATGTAGGTAATATGTGATGATTGATCTGGATGAAACGGTGTCTGAGTGTTTGCCATTAATGCCAAAGGATCATGTGTGTTTGCTAGTCGTTGTGCTCTAAAAGCATTGATGTCTTGCTGAGTCGACATTGCAGAGGTGATGCAAAATGATAAGTATGGATCATTTAAGTGATTGTGGTTATGTTTGAATAAAGTTAAATTGATTAAGTCCTTGGGATAACACGGGATTTTACAAATCTGTGACTAAAACCAGAAAAATGTAAACCTTTACGGGATTTTACAAAGTCAAGGAGAAACCGTGAGATAAAGATTGTTTGATATAGGTTCAAGTTTCTAGGGAATTATGATAAATCGCTAGCGAGTTTTAAAATCAGCAGAGTAGCATTTAGTAACTAGCTTGGATAAGGTCTTCAATTTGTCCCTGTCACAACTCGCTAATACAACTCGCTAAAATGAATGACAAGTCGCTAGATGAAAGTCTCTACCAACTCGCTACTTTGGAAAAATTTAGGCAGCGTAACGTTTGACTTTGACCTTTGAAAATTTCTTTAATGTCCTGTTAACTCGCTAAGATAATTCGCTACTGTCTTCTGCTAACTCGCTAATCTGGCAAAACTTAGGCAGCATAACAACTCGCTAGAATTAGAGAATTTTTCTTCAAATAAACCTGTAAGTCGCTAGACCTTGAAACCTGTAACTCGCTAGAACTTGAAACCTGTAACTCGCTAGACCTTGAAACCTGTAACTCGCTAGATTTCCATGTCTTTAACTCGCTGAATCTTCCAAATCTCTAACTCGCTGGACTTTTAAATTTCTAACTCGCTGGACTTGTTCTTTTTAACTCGCTACTACAAGCTGCCAAGGATGTCACTTTTGAACAAGTACACACATCGTTTTCCACCTATTTTTCTTGTTCTAGTTAAGCAAACAAACAAACACACCTTATGGCAAAACTATAACTCGCTATCAAGAACTTCCCTAACTCGTTGGATTGAAAAACTAGTTAAAACCACATTTTGAACCACAATAAGCCATGAATAAGCTAGAATAAGCTATAAAACTTCAAAAGACACTGCTAGGACTTGATACAAACACGAAAGTACACTCCTTTTTCAGTTAAAGCCACTAACAAAACACGAATCTTGATGTTTTATGCCAAAACTTTTGAACAAAAAAAATAACCAAAGACAACAAAAAAACTTATGTTTGATTCTTGAAATAAGCACGTATAAGCTATATAAGCTAGTGAGCTCAAGCTTAACACCACTTAAGAATCAATAAGCCAAAGCTTAAGCCTAGCCGTGGCAAAAGAAAAAAAACAAGGACTAATCTTGCAAATAATCTTGAAATACACACACAATCACTAAGAAACCTTAGGCTCTTGATACCACATGTCACACCCCGCCAAGGCAGAAATGCGAGGTGTAAACAAGAATGGATATCATCACAACACATGGTGTCTATATAGAGAATACTAAAATGAAAACTAAAGTATAGCAAAGACACAAAGTGTCATAACAATACCCAAAACCTAATGGTGTCTTTATTAATGAGAAAGAGGTCTCGTCAATAAATGACATGCAAAACATAATCCAAACAATTCATGCAAACGCATTTATTCAAACAGAAAGCATAAAGAAACTCCAAGCATCCTACGGTCTCTTCTAGCCACTTCGCTTTATCTTAGCACCATTAAGCTCACCTAAAAATGATGCTTAAAACGTCAACATAAAGTTGAGCGAGAATCATAGGTTTACGACATACAACAATATCCCAAAATAAACTTTCAATTAGCTGCTGCAATTACCAAAACAATTCATGACAACAATTAACAACAATGGGATGGAACGTGCCCACGATCCACAATCATATCAACTACATATGTGCGCTACACCATCACACCTCATTTTGCATATTGGGATCCACAATACCAAACATATCATATCGCAACACAACGGGACGGAACGTGCCCACGATCCAATACACATAACTACAACAAGCTTAAAAACATTTTAACACGACAACAAGCATCATTCTCACCCCAAAATAACATGAGAAAAAGGGGCTATGAAACTCACCTTTGCTTAGCTTTCCAAAAGATTCTAACAAAAAGCTTCACAAACAACTAGCACAAATCTAAACAACAAAATAACTCATGTTACACGCTACTAAGCCAAAAGCTTAATGCACATGTAACAATCCTAAGATGGATGTATTAGGTGTTCTATTAACCCCATGGGTCACCCCGACACCATACCGAACTTTAACCACTTCGTTAACAAGTTTCACTAGTTAGTCACAATTTGTTCAAAACTGCAGAATTTTAACGTGACTTAACGTACTCAAAACCTCTACTTACTGACTTCCATATTTCATACCAAAAATCACCTATGTTCATTTATGAGTATATTAACTACCTCATGATTCCTAAGAGCCATTTACATGCACAAGTACTCCTAAGAAAATCAAACTTCAAAACAGTCCCAATTCGGATCTGTTTGCACACTAAACGTTTTGGACCTAAAAACCATACTTAGACTCCAAATCAGAAGCTCTCCTTTAGGGGATTTCTAATAGACACATAGAAATAAACTACTATAGAAGGGCTAAGCTAAATTAGAATTTTAAGTGGGGGTTTTATACCTCGTAATCTGACCTAAATCTGACCCGTATTTACTGCTTTGACAACTTTTCTTGCAACCAACGTTTGAATGACTTTCCGACCTCAAAAACCTTCAAGGCCGGATGTTCTAGAAACTAGACTCTCTGAGCTACATCATAGGCACCGGAAACTTGACAAAAGATATTACCATCATTGAGATATCAGCCAAACAACACAACCCTAAATTCTGCCCCAATCTAAATCATATTCTAACGCGATCTAAACCCTAACGAATACACCCATATGATCCTAATTAAACCCTAATCATTATAACATGTTTATTATATCATTAATTACAGTTGTTATGAAACCCTAATTATCTATCATAATAATTATTACATGTTTTTAATAATAATTAACTCAAAGGATTATAATTTATACATTAAATCTTCGAATCTTGAACACAAAAATCACCAAACTTGAAAAAAAAAATATTTTTCTTCTTCCTCCTTTGATAAAATTCGACTAGGACAATTAAAAAAAAGGGGGAGAAGGTTTCGTATTTATAAGGTTTACAAAAAGGTTTAGGATAGATATCTTTTACCAATTTTAATTACAGTAAGATTTGTTTTCCTTTTTTTCTTTTATCCTATATCCGGCCGATTGGCCTTATTTATATATTTTTTATATTTTTTTTTATTTATCTATTAATTACTTAATTATTAACATTACTTTAAGTTTTTATAAAAACCTTAGCTTGCTTGCGCATACCTTTTTGCTTAAACGCAATTTACTAGACTTTTAAAAATAAATAACTTTTTATTTTTATTAACCCTAACTTTCCAAAAATAGAAATTTCATTTATTTCATATTCTAACTACTAGAACCTAATATTACTAACACAAAAATACATATACGTATAATTACTTACACAATTAACGCGAAACCGCTTCAATCACCAAAATCATTTCCTTATCACTAAAAGTGAACGAAATGAACTCGACAAAATCCAACACAAATCCAATCTCAATGAGACGATCACGCTCAATGAATTGATTATCGAATCTCACATATCCCACACAACACATATAAACACATATAACACATAACCCAGTCATTGCAACAGATACATAAGTCAACACTAATAGTTTGACTAACCTGCTCAAGTCATGGTAGTCACAGTATCCCCTCCTTTAGGAAATATCGTCCCGAGATTTAACCAAAAGGTTCAACTCTATCATTACCAAACAATAAATTGAGGATACTTATCTTTCAAGTAGTCCTCCCATACCCATGTTAACTCAAAGTTACACTTTGAATTCCAACTAACTTTCACAAGATATCTTACTGCTAACCACTTTGCCTGCCCACAAAAGGGTACGCATAAAAGCATAACCGCTCCAAATGAAAAGAAACATCCAACAACCTGAACCTCGCCCGTCATCGAGGAGACTCGTCAAAAACCTTAAGTTGCGTAACAACGTCATTGACAACATGGTCTCGCAACTCATCAAACAAGAACTGTCTTGAACCCAAGTTATAAGTTGTTACAAAGCCCAACGTTTTTGAAAAATCGGCTCGACTTCGAGTTTATTCATAAAATAACTTTAACCAAAATCTCACAAATACATCTAAGGGCATACTAAGGTCTACAAGAAACCTTACATACCTAACTTTAACTAAAAACTCCCAATGATCCCTTGCTCAACGAACAAGTGTGGATACTAAGTTTAACTAAAGTCCTAAAGACCTCGCTTCGAGTCCAAATGGACCTTAACTACCACCATTCTGCTACATTTTAACCTCTTAACTTCACGGTTACTATTCTCAACAGGTTCCTCAACAAAACGAAGAGTTTTGTCAACCTTGATCTCATCCAATGGCACATGCAAACTAGCATCCGCCAGACATTGTTTTTATGTTTGACACATGAAATGTGTCATGTACTCCACTCAATTCCTCAGGCAATCTCAACAGATAAGCTACAGGATCGACTCTTTCAAGAATCTCAAATGGCCCTACATACCTCCGTGCTAACTTACCTATTTTCCCAAAGTGAATTACACCTTTCCAAGGCGACACTTTTAGCATAACCTGATCTCCTACCTCAAATTCTAACTGTTTGCGTCTATTATCAGCATAGCTCTTTTGACGGTCTCTTGCCGCTTTGAGCTTTTCTTTTATCAATACTACCTTATCTGTCATATCTAGTACTAACTCAGGCCCAGTCAAGCTACTCTCTCCAATCTCTGCCCATAGAACAGGCGACCTACATTTCATTCCATACAAAGCTTCAAACGGAGCACACCAAATGCTCGAATGATAACTACAACCAAAATCAATAACACATGCCCTCATTATATCTTCCCAAAGTCTGAATCATACGTTCACTTTGTCCATCCGCTTGAGGATGCTAAGCAATACTCAAATCCAATCGTGTCTCTAACACTTTTTGCAGTGTTTGCCAAAACCACGAGGTAAATCATCCTTCTCAATCTGAGTTAATCGTCACTAGAATTTCATTCCTTGCTATTATCTCATAAATATAAATTCTTGCCAACTTCACATCTTGAAATTTTCTTGTATAGCTAGAAAATGAGCTAACTTGGTCAGTCAATCGACCAACACCCAAATCACATCATACTCACCACTTTGACCTTGGAAATTTAGTAATAAAATTCATGGTGATTCTATCTCATTTTCACTCAAGTATCTCAGGCTGTTGTAGCAAGCCAAAAGTCTTTGTCATTGTAACTTTCACCTCTTAAACAAATCCAACAATTGCTAACATAGGTAACTATATATTTTCTACACGTGGCTACCAATACATGTCTCCAAGGTTATAGTACGTCTTATCCGCTCCCGGATGTACCAAGTACCTTGATGCATGAGCCTCATCCATTACTACCGTCCTCATCATTCCCTACTAACAGAACTTATATATGATCCATAAAGTACAAACTCTTATCCTCCTTCTTTTCCATATGTCAATCTAACCCATGAAGCCTTTCTGCGCATACATTTTCTTGCTTGAACACCTCCCTTTGGGCTGCCAATATCATTCCTCTTACTCCATATTGAATGGTCATAGCCATCGCTCGAACACGTCTAGGTTTCACTCGTTCCTTCCTACTTAACGCATCAGTCACCACATTTGCCTTACCTGGATGGTAGCGAATTTCATACTCATACTCACTATACAATTTAATCCATAAAGTACTAACCATCATCTGCCCTCTTTTCCATTTGTTGGTCCAGGTCACGCAGCATTTCTGCTGGCGCGTTCTCTACCTTGGACGTCTCACTTGAAGTAGCCAATATCTTGTCCTTAACACTTGACTGGATAGTCATGGACATTGCTCTTACTCGTCTTAGTTTCACTCTCCATTTCTTCTCAACGCATCAACCACTACATTCGATTAATCGAAGCGTCACACAAATCATTCCTCAAAGTCTAGAAAGCCTCTTTTCGTTCTGCGCCCTACTCATACTTCTGATTCCTCTAAGTTAGGGAAGTAAGGGGTTTAACAATCTTAGAAAAGTTTGCGATGAAACGTAGGTAAGTAACCTGCCAATCCTAAGAATAATCATATCTCGGATGGTGTCGTAGGTACTTCCCAATTCTTCACTGCCTCACACTAGTAACCTTAGCATACAACTTCTCCTTCCTCAGTAATTCCAACTCTAACTTCAAATGAACTCCATGCTCCTCTTCTTAACAAACAACACTGGTGCTCCTCACGGAAAATGACTAGGTCGTATGAAACCTTCATCTTGCAACTCTTGAAGTTGTTCAGACAATTCTTTCATTTCCAAAGGTGCTAGACGATATGGAGACTTCGCGACTGGTATACGCGGAACTCAACTTGTCATTGCGGTGGTCATTGACAAGTCTTCCGGAAACACGTCAATAAAGTCTCGTACGACGGAAATACCACTCAATTTCGATTCACCTACCTTAGTGTTCATTAAGGTTTTCACGACTCCTTGAGTACGTTCACCATGAACCCGAAGTATCTCATCACCTTCCAACGGTATCCTAACCACCTTCCCATACATCCTATCCAAACTTCCGTCCTTGGGCAACCGTACCATTCCCAAAATGCACATCAAAGCTTCCACGACTCACCGGTAAATCAACGAACTGCCAAGGGTTACGAACAATTAAATAGGATAACACACGAATAACGAGTCCAAAGTGGCTAGATGCATCTATAGGAGATTCCACATATGCAAGTAGACAAGGATCAAATACATAGAATCCTTTGAAAGAAAGAAAACGATATATCACCGAGTGAAAACGCAATGAAAGAAAATCAACAGACGTACCACGACAAATGAACACATAAAAAAATATCAATACGAAAGACGGAAATTCTTTATACCAATTATTGACTTTACTCGAAAGACCAAATAAAAATATTTTAATAAAAATCAATAACTTAAGAAAGTTCACTTTAAGTAAAAAAAATCATTTTAAATACTAATAAAACTGTCTTAAATGTAAATCTTTGAAAAATTCCATCTGGTTGTCATAAAAATCTAGAAATGGATTTCTAAATGTGTATCGAACCTTACCACTATGAAACCACTTTAAACCACCTATTTATAATAAAATATAAATTTATTAACCAACTTAAAAATTTTCATATCCTATTTGTATAGACCGTTTAACATATTTCATTTTACAAATATCATTTTAAACACCAGATTGTCTCAAACACTACACAATACTTCCAAAGATTTTTAACATTAGACATCACTTAAAATATGATACTCAAACAAATGACAACATAAATACCAACAGGGGATCGTTAAAACACCAGTACAGACTCTACACATTCAATTGATTTGAAAACAAAATTACATACCATGGAACCATATACTCAAAATAAAATCAAATGAACTCGTACAAGTAAACTCATGCAAGATGTTACGTACCCAAAAGAAAACGTAAGGTCTTATCCAAAATAACGATCAACAGAGCAAACCTAAAAGCATCGATACTAACACGTCGCCAACGGGTACAAAAACCAGGAAATACAAATAAGGGAGTAATGATCCACACTAATATTTTAGGAACATATGCTTCAAAGAACCTTTGATACTCATACGAGTAATCAATGCAATGAAAGAACTAACGAAACGCGGCTATATCCCAAAAAAGCAGATTCCGAACAACCAATATACATTGAGACGTCGAATACGGAAAATAATATCCTTACAACAAAGTACGATGAAGGGATGCTAAGCTCAGACTTAGGAAATCCGAACAAACAAACGAGCAAACGAACAACCTCTATAATAGCATGTTGGGAATTACGTTTTCCTAACTTAGTACCGACAGTACTAATAGTTAGTACTGATAGTTATAGTAGTAATATTATTTGTATTTGTTACAGACAGTAAAAAATGTAATATCTGATCAGTTAGTTAGTAACGATTAGTGGAAATAGTTAGTACGATAGAGGAAAGAAAATAGTTAGTACCGTTTAAGAGATATGTATGAGATATTTTAGGAAAAGATATATACGCGTTTTGTAAGCCTGTTAGGGTTTATCCTTGGTCTATAAAAGGATCTATCTTGGCATAGTTAGAAGACGATCTCAAAATATCTCATAGCAAAATCATATCTCATAGTTAGTAATCTGTAATCATTCAAAGCATATTAATAGAAATTATTATTTAGTTCATCATTGTTTTTCTTAGTACTTGTGTTAAGATTCTGCATTAACACATAGTATTCATAATCAGTGTTTCTACATAGTCAACTGTATTTATACATCTTGGCTATCATCCTTAATAGGCTACAAAGATCTATTCCTAAGGGACTCATATAGCAATACTAGGTATCCGCAAATACTAGATAGAAGAGAAACTTACTATCTATACAACTCAACTTAACATATCATCCAATTAGGGTAAGAGAATAATTCTCTACCCATACCATCATCCTTATCATGAATACACATATCAATAAAAAAAACATATTACACTACCACCTTACATTCAAACACAAATAAATGCAATCATGGTCACAAGTCTATGTGTGTGATGCCTTTATAATTATGTTGGCCACCATAATTATAAGTGCCTCCTTTCACACGTGTACTTACTTCCAAGATTACCCATATCAATCATAATTCACATATAAGCACATATACCACATTGCACATCTTAAACCACTCAAACTTAACACATAAAAGATGCTTCATCAAATAACTACTTACTTATATCAAATTGAAATCAAAATGACATAAAGGAACGAAAGTCTCGCAACGACTTCCAAAATACGAAATATCCGAAAGAAATAATCAATAACAACATGACGAGGTAAAGGACGGGATAAACTTATGCTGGGCCTCGCTTGGGTTTGACTTTGCCTCCGCAAGAATCACCCTCCGCGGGTCCAACCCTATTACGCGCATCCGACAAACGATCAACTATCCTATCTCCTTCGGTTCCACAAGACGGTTGGGAAAACGGTTCCCCAACGAGGCTTTTTACGGGTGAGGGAAAAACATAGCTAAAATACTAAGAAAGTAATACATATTATATCAAATAATGGTAGACAAAATAACTAACGACTCAAATAGGGTAATCACGACTCAAAGGGTTACGAACAAATTCGAAATAGGGTAACAAACGAATAATCGAGTCAAAGGCTAGAAATTGCATATAGGAGATTCCACTATGCAAATAGACGTGGATCAAATGACATAAGAATCCTTTGAAAGAAAGGATACGTATATGCACCGAGCAAAAACGCAACGAAAGAAAATCAAAAGACGTACCACGACAAATGAACACATAAAAAAATATCAATATGAAAGACAGAAATTCGTATACCAATTATCGACATTACTCGAAAGACCAAATTAAATAATGTTTTTATAAAAATAATTTAAATTAAGTAATAGTCACTTTAAGTATAAAAAGTTTTAACATAATATAAATAAAATTGTCTTGAATTTAATCTTTATAAAATTCATTCTAGTTGTCATAAAAAAAATCTAGAGATGGTTATCTAATGGTATATCGTACCTTACCACTATGAATCACTTTAAACCAACTTTTAAAAATTTATTAAACCACTGAAAAAAATTTATATCCTATTTGTATAGACCATTTAAACATTATTCTCATTTACAAAGATCAATTAAACACAGTTTTTTCTCAAACATAACACAATGCTTCCAAAGAGTTGTTTAATTAGACATCAATTATGAAATATGTTACTCAACAAAATGAAACCATTATTACCAACAGGATCAGTAAAGCACCGTACAGACTCTAACACAATTCTATTGTTTGAAAACGAAAAAAAATACCAGAAACCATATACTCAAAATAAAATCAAACGAACTCGTACAAGAAAACTCATGCAAGACGTTACATACCCAAAAGAAAACGTAAAGGTTTATCCAAAAATAGATCAACAGAGCATACCTAAAAAAAAGCAGTACCGATACTAAAACGTCGCCCAACGGGTACAAAAGCAAGGGATATACAAATAAGGGAAGTAATGATCCAACTAATATGTTAGGAACATTATTGTGCTTTAAAAGAAAGAAACACCATTGATTCTCATACGAGTATCCAATGCAATGAATTACAAAGGAACTCGAACTATATCCGAAAAAGCAGATTCCGAACAACCAATATACATCGAGACGTCGAATAGAAAAATCAGGTATCCTTACTAACAAAGTACGATGAAGGGATGCTAAGCTTAGACTAAGGAATCTGAACAAACAACCGAGCAAACGAACAACCCTTATAAATAGCAATACTAGGTATCCGCAAATACTAGATAGAAATGAAACTTACTATTTATACAACTCAGTTTAACATATCATCCAATTAGGGTAAGAGAATAATTCTCTACCCATACCATCATCCTTATCATGAATACACATATCAAATAAAAAAAACATATTACACTACCACCTTACATTCAAACACAAATAAATGCAATCATGGTCACAAGTCTACGTGTGTGATGCCTTTTATTTATGTTGGCCACCTAATTATAAGTGCCTCCTTTCACAGTTTGTACTTTACTTCCAAGGCATTTACCATATCAATCATAATTTACATATATGCACATATACTACATGGCACATCTTAAACCACTAAACTTAACCATAAAAGATTGCTCCATCAAATAACTACTTACTATATCAAATTGAAATTCGGACGGACATTAAAGGACGTAAAATTTAGCAAACATTCCCAAAATAAAAAATATCTGAAAGAAATAATCAATAATAACATGACGGGGTAAAGGACGTGATAAACTTATGCTGGGCCTCGCTTGGGTTTGAATTTGCCTCTACAAGAATCACCCGACTCCGCGGGTCCAGTCCTATTACGCGAATTCGATATCGATCAACTATCTTATCTCATTCGGTTCCACAAGAGGCTCCTTATAACGCTTAAGTCCAGTTGGGAAAACGGTTCCCCAACGAGACTTCTTACGGGTGAAGGAAAAACATAGCTAAAATACTAAGAAAGTAATACATAATATATCAAATAATGGTAGACAAAATAACTAAATGAAAACTTAGCAAAATATAAAATATATAAGCTATGCAAAAATAGAGGGGAAGCATAGCAGTTATAGCATTAAACACTTAATCCCTAAATGCATCTACATGAAGGACCCCTAGGTTATAGTCTAGGCTCAATCACCTACTTCTCTATAACCAAAGGCTTTGATACCAATCTGTCACACCCCGCCAAGGCGGAAACGCGAGGCGTAAACAAGAATGGATATCATTACAACACATGGTGTCTATATAGAGAATACTAAAATGAAAACTAAAGTAAAGCAAAGACACAAAGTGTCATAACAATACCCAAAACCTTACGGGGGTTCTTTACTTAATGACGAAATGAGGTCTCGTCACAATAATTGACATGCAAAACATAATCCAAACAATTCATGCAAACGCATTTATTCAAACAGAAAGCATAAATAAACTCCAAGCATCCTACAATCTCTTCTAGCCACTTCGCTCTATCTTAGCACCATTAACCTTACCTGAAAATGATGCTTAAAACGTCAACATAAAGTTTGAGGAAAGATTCATAGGTTTACGACCTACAAACAAATATCCAAATAAAATTTCAATTTGATGTTTTTGCATTATTACAAAATTGTTCATGGACACAATTAACAACAACAGGACGGAACGTGCCCACGATCCACAATCATATCAACTACATATGTGTGCTACATGGCCTCATATTAGCTCACGCAGTCTTACCACCGTCACACCTCATTTTGCATATTATAGATCACAATTCCAAGCATATCATATAGCAACACAACGGGACGGAACGTGTCCACGATCCAATACACATAAACTAACCACAAGCTTAAAAACATTTTAACACGACAACAAGACAAGCATCTTTTTACCAAAATAACATGAGAAAAAGGGGTATGAAACTCACATTTGCTTAGCTTTCCAAAAGTTCCAACAAAAAGCTTCACAAACAACTAGCACAAATCTAAACAACAAAATAACTCGTTGCTTACCGCTACTAAAGCCAACAAGCTTAAGGAACATGTACAATTATATGATGGATGTCTAAGGTGTGTTATTAACCCAAGGTGTCAACCGACACCATACCAACTTTAACCACTTCAGTAGCAAGTTTTCACTAGCTAGTCACAAGTTGTTCAAAACTGCAGGAATCTCTAACTTGAGCTTAAACGTCTCAAAACCTCTACTTACTGACCTCCATAATTCATACCAAAAATCACCTATGTTCATTTATGAGTATATTAACTACCTCATGATTCCCAAGAGCCATTTACATGCACAAGTACTCCTAAGAAAATCAAACTTCAAAACATTCCCAATTCGGATTTGTTTGTACACTAAAACGTTTGGATCTAAAAACAATACATTGACTCAAATCGAAGCTCTCTTTTGGGAATTCTAATAGGACACATAGAAAACTAAACTCCTGTAGGAAGGGATAAGCTAAATTCAAATTTTAAGTGGGGGTTTTATACCTTGTAATCTGACCCGTATTTACTGCTTTGACAACTTTTCTTGCAACCAACGTTTGAATGACTTTCCGACCATAAAAACTTTCGAGGCCAAATGTTCTGGAAACTAGACTCTCTGAGCTACATTATAGACACAGGAAACTTGACAAAAGCTATTAACATCATTGAGATAACAGCTGAACAACACAGCCCTAAATTCTGTCCTAATCTAAATCATGTTTTAACGCGATCTAAACCCTAACGAATACACCCATATGATCTTAATTAAACCTAAATCATTTTTACTTGTTCTCATTTATATCATTAATTACAGATGTTTATGAAACCCTATATGTATCCATCATAATTAATGTATTACATGTTTTTAATGATAATTAACTCAAAGGATTATAATTTATACCTTAAATCTTCGAATCTTGAACACAAAAATCATCAAACTTGAAAAAAAAATATTTTTCTTCTTCCTCCTTTGATAAAATTCGGCTGGGACAATTAAAAACAAAGGGGTGAAGGGTTTTTGGTATTTATAAGGTTTACAAAAAGGTTTAGGATAGATATCTTTTACCAATTTTAATTAGAGTAAGATTTGTTTTCCTTTTTTTTTCTTCCTTTCTTTTTGGCCGATTTCCCCTTTATATATTTATATTTTTATAAAATTTTTTTACTTAATTATTTGCATTACCTTAAGTTTTTATAAAAACCTTAGCTTGCTTGCGCATACCTTTTTGCTTAAACGCAATTTACTAGACTTTTAAAATAAATAACTTTTCATTTTTATTTTAACCTAACTTTCCAAAAATAGAAATTCACATTTCATTCTTATTCTAACTACTAACACCTATTCATACCTAACATTACTAACACATAAATACGTATACGTATAATTACTTACACAATTAACGCGAAACCGCTTCAATCACCGACATCATTTCCTTGTCACCAAAAGTGAACGAAATGAACTCCACAAAATCCAACACAAATCCAATCTCATTGAGACGATCACGCTCAATGGATTGATTATCCAATCTCACATATCCCACATAAACACATATAAACACATATTAGCACAAATAACACATAACCCATACAATGAAACAGATACATAAGTCAACACTAACGGTTTGACTAACCTGCTCAAGTCATGGTTGTCACAGAAACAATAGTAGCATCATCATGGAATTTCCTTTTCTTGTCTATACTCTTTTAACGTAATCAAGGAACTCCTGTTTTTCAACCGGCCTCCTGAGTACCTCGTCAATCTTGACCAGAAGGTCCCTCACACACGCCATTTCTTTGTCTTGCATTTCTATGAAGAATAAAACAGTCGCAATCTTGTTATCCTTCAAATTTATTTTTGCATCATCTATAAGGGCCTGCCTCGTATTAATACTGGCTTGTAGTTCTCGAACAACCACCATCAGTTGCCTTGCTATTTCAAGGTCGGTTTGTATCTCTTTGTGGATTGCGACATTCTACATATCCCACAAATCTGTGGAGTTAGATGTCGCACGTAGTTCGTCAAGTGGTGATTGATTCATCTTTACGTGTATGTTTGTTTTAAGAAGATGATAAAGATTTAAAGTTTGGCCTGTGTATGATTTGTTTATATACTGTTTTTTCTGAAACGTTGTGATTCGTGAATTCATTTAAAGCATGTGTCTTTTAACTTGCAAATTTTCCAAACCGTTGTGATGGTTCCCTGAAAATCTGGACGATTAATAAAGGCCTACTAAAAGTAACCCAAAGCCCATAATATTAACCAATTACCCTAATATTTATGTTATAATTACAAGGCCCGTAAGATTAAACTTAGTTTACATTGTTTGTAGTATCTTCATAGTACATAAAGATAAGATCTTACACAAGTACATGCATAAGTATGGCTACATCTAAATATTCACTCTTTTTAAAGTTTTCTCACAAACCTCCTTTTTCTTGTATGGATAATAGCAAAAGGTATGTAACTAGGTTCATGTTTAGTTTCTTTACATTGTTGTTCATGTTGTCTTCCCAAATCTTTGTTTTTTTATATAATGAAGTAATTTTACATATTTAATATATACAGGATTGATGATTCGACTGAAAAGTATTCACTTTTTGCAGTGAACTACAATGGTATGCAGGGGTGTAATTGAGCCGAGACAACTAGCAAACAACTCGAGATCGACTCGAAAAATATTCGATTTGACTCGATTTTAAACGAGTCGAGCTCGAGCTCGAGCTACTTGTGTAAGATATCGAGTCGAGTTCGAGTTTTAAGTTACTCGGCTCGTAAGGCTCACGAGCCTTAACGAGCTTTTGTAAAATTACATATATACCCTTTATTTACATTCATATATACATCATTATCCTTAGTATAAAAAGAATAAGATAAAAACCTAAAGTAACTTTACACCAACCAAGTCACCAACTATCTCCTCCCTGCCGTTTCATTTCTTCCCTTTTTCCATATTTTGACCATTAGCCTCCATCTCATCCAATCAATAATTGTTTTTAAGGTTCTACACTTCTACGACAATTCTTAATTCTACGAAGGTATAGCTTCATTGTTGACAATTAATTTAGTTGTATTTTATCTTTGATTTTATCATGTTGTACGGCAACATGATATTATTTGATTGATTTTAGCTTTGTGTTTTAGCTTTGATTCTACGGCAATATGATAGTATTTGATTAGTTTTATCTTCTTGTAATTTTTACTTGAACATATCATGTTGTAATTTATTAATTGTAATTTAGGTTTTGGTGATCTAAAACAATTGAGAAATACTATTTGTGTGTTCATTATTTTGTTATTACTTGTTGGTTTAGTTATGCCACTTATAGAAGAAAGGTGTGGTGAATGAGGAGTCATATATCACTTGTTTGTTTATTTGTTTATTTCACATCAGTTTTGTTGCTATACCGTTCAACGGTTTGGTCTAAACGTGGATGTAATCTTTGGTGTTTTTTGGGCTTAGTGAGACATAGTTTATCCGTTTTGGTTGGGGGTGATTTAAGTTAGCATATCTTGGTTAAAAAGTATGTATGAATTTGATTTTGTTCATGTTTGTTTTTTTCTTTTGTTGGCTTTATCCATGAGACTGTATTGTACTAATTTACTAGTCTGCTAAAACTAATATAAGTTGTAGAGGTTTATCCATTAGCAATATATAAAGTTGTATGGGTTGTTGTATTAATATTACATGTTATGTTTTTTTATCAGATATGGAATCATCTCCAGTTGAGGGGTCGTCATCTCAAGGTTTAGGGCAAAATAGTACCGCTAGTCCATTCGCCGCAACAAGAACGCCAAATGACAACCCGACTTTAGAAGATAATGAAATAAACCGCACAACTAATAATAGAAATATGGAGGAGGAAGAAGAGGAGGAAAGTTCTCATTTTGAAAGCAAGAAAAGGAAAACGACTTCTAAAGTTTGGGATGAGTTTACAAAGATTAAGTTACCTGATGGGCGTCAAAAAGCTGAGTGTCATCATTGTAAGAGCAGACTTTCGGTACTTGCAAGCGGAAGTACTACTCACTTTGGAAGGCACTTAAAAGGTTGCACCAAACGAGCTATATTTCAAAATCAATAACAGAGGATTACTTTACAAGTGGTTGATCCAGATAGCATGTCACAAGTTGTGACCCCTGCTCTTGTAGATGGAAGGTTTGATATGATGAAAATGAGAGAATCCATGGCACATTGGATTCTTATGCACGGACACCCATCAAGAATGATTGTGTGAAAGTGTATGAAATAGAGAAAAAGAAGTTAAAGAATTACTTGAAAGGTGTTAATAAGATCAGCGTAACTACTGATATGTGGAAGTCAACTAATCAAAAAATAGAGTACATGGTTCTCACAGGGCATTTCGTTGATTCTAATTGGAGATTACAAAAACGTGTTCTGAGCTTCATTCATTTACCCCCTCCTCATCGTGGTACTGATATTGCTGATAATCTTTACAAGTGTTTCAAAGATTGGAATATTGAGAACAAAGTGTTTACTATTTCCGTCGACAATGCTTCCAACAACGACAAAGCAATTAAGAACTTAACAGAAACATTTTCAAGGATTAAGAAGCTACCATGTGGAGGTAAGTTATTTCATGTGCGATGTGGTGGCGAGCAAATTCTTTAAGGTATCGTAT
>BQNB010007537.1:0-83982 GCA_026074375.1 Tanacetum coccineum
CCTTCTTGCTCTCTGCACATTCATTGATTCCAAAAACACTCTCGGTTTTCTCAAACCATCTTCTTAATTCGACAGCTCCTTCAACACCTTAAAAAATAGCAGGATTGCACTTCATAAATCCAGAAAAAGTGCACTCACGAACAACAGGTGCGACATCTTGACCCCTAACTGGTCCAGATCCTCTCATATCATTTCCAGCATTCGCATGTCTTGCCCGCTCAGCAACGATAGCAGCATCGACACTTTCCTTGATCATTCGACGAACACCAGCTTAAGTCAAAGGTGCAGACTTTGGAGGCATGATTCTGTCACGTCACACAGAAAACAACTTGATAAGCATTCATAACATGATATACTCATAACATGGTACAATGAAAAATCAATCACAATCACAGCCACACAACATCAAGTAGTAATCAAAAGATAGTCATTCATTATTCATCACAAAATAGTTAATACATAGTTGCATTGTTTCATGAAATGATACAAATCGTCACAACCACTAGCATCAAGTCTACTAATTGAGGATTCAGTTTAGTGATTACACAATAAAGAAGCTACAATTAAAACTAAACTACTAAGAATCACGAGGAGATCCTCGCGGCTCAGATGATGGACTCTTCTCATCTTCAACCGAAACATCGATAGCCTCATTAGGTCTTTCTTCAAACATAAATCCTCTACGAATCATCTCTCGATAGAACTCATGAGCTCGAACTCTAGTCCAATAGAGATCTCTCTCGACTCGTTCGTTCTGCATACGAAGAAGTGTGTTGCTAAACCTTGCTTCTTCCAGTTCCTTCCTTAACTTCTTACACTCAACTTTTTCTTTAGCATTACCAAGATTTTTAACCAGCTTTTCTATTGCAGTCATTCCTTCTTCCACACTAGATCGTACTTCATTACCCAAATCCAAAATTAGCTTACCATAATATTCGTCCTTTGCTTTTCCTTTCTTTTTGACCAATGCATGCGCTGTCTCGCGACCACACAGTCATCTTAAAAGTGAAGCCGTCCGACTAAAAAGAGAGTTAATGTCCCTCCTCATAAGACCAGGCAACAGACCATCACTGTCCTCTCGAAGGAAAGGGGTAGTAGATGACTCACCTACCTCATGGAAACTAGCAAGAACAGTCTCATCCTCGGACTCAACCGTGTCCTCAACCTTAACCACATCCTCAGGCTCTGACAAATAAGCAGGCGACAGAGGGTTAAGAGGATCCACCTCTTCATAAGTATATGTCAACTTTGGCTCATTGGCATCTTCCTCGATGTCAACTTCCATATCATCTTCTTCTTCTTGAGGTTCTTCTTCTTCCTCAAATTTTTCCTCTTCTGGGTCCTCGTCTTCATCTACTAAGACAGGCTCGGGAATAACAGGAACATCATCGTGTTGATTCGGCTCAACTACGGGTACATCATCCACATGATCGGGAGGAATTACGTTCACCATGATAATCTAGAAATATCATATAATACTTATCCAATAGCGTTCCAATGAGAATACTATTATCCAAAATAACAGTTCGCATAAGTGCGTAACAAAAAAAATCACAATTTGTGACATTCTCATTCAGTATATCTCAAATATATATAATAATAGTTATTATATAATCACATGACATTCTATGCATACAACACATGCATAAATGTACCAATACATAACAATTTATGCATACAACACATGCATAAATATACCAATACGTAACAATTTATGCATACAACACATGCATAAATATACTAATACATAACAATTTATGCATACAACACATGCATAAATCTACCAATACATAACAACTTATGCATACAACACATGCATAAATATACCTTCCCTTTCTATATGTAACCAATGGCAACGAGGAGTCTTGGCGTGTGTGTAGAAGCGTTATAGTTTAGGTTTTCAAAAAGACTCGACCTAGTTCTCTATAACCTTAGGCTCTTGATACCACTCTATAACACCCCCAACTTTGGATTGTGCAACAGAAATAGCAATTGGGTGTTACTAAATAGGACAAAACACCAAGATAATAGAAAACAACCCAAATGAGACGTTTTACAAACATGTGTTCCATTATAAATCAGAGAAAACGCGTTCAGGTCCCCACAGGATCGCAACCACAACCATTACAACATTGAGAAACTATTGTTTTAAATTAAAGACATTGTTTTAAAACACATTAAGACAATGTTTTTTTGAAAGACAAAGAACACACAAGTAGTCTTTCACAAAATCACCATACACACGACACCTCCATACCATCGTTGCCTTCATCCTAGGTCACCTGGGATAAAACATGTTTAAAACGTCAACAAAATTGTTGAGTGAAATTCATAGAGTTTAAAATAATCCACAAGAAATAATCTTTAAACACATAATTAGTTCTCGAGAAAACCATTGCAACGAATACAATGTATAACAATCTCTTTTCTTTCACGCGTTAAGCTCATGACACCGAACGTTAACAAGCACATATCTTTTCATATGACAATTTGCCCCAGAACAAGGTATTATTGTCATATACCTACTACTTCTAATTACAAAACGTCTGTTTGACAGGGTGTTCACAAGGATTCATACCCCGAACGGGGTTGTCAAACCCAATAGATCTATTTACTGCATTAGCGTTCACCTCGCAAGGCAATTAACGGTTCATGAAATAAGGGACTTCGACAATAGCTACTTATGCGGAAATAATCTCATAATCGGGTCCAACATACCATAAAATCATATGTGTTCGATTTATAAAACAAACATGTATCCTCCTCGCAATCAAAAGATTTAAAATGCGAGGCTATGAACTCACCTTAAGCAAAAGAATCTAATTCAATCAAATCAACAAGCGTAAATAACTTCACGTCTCAACCGCGACCTATATAATACATATATAGCGGTACGTGACTAAAAGTATAATAACTCATATAATGCATACTTGCATCTATATATATCACTATTACGTATATACAATCATATACTACAATCTCCAAGTGCGACGCAAAATATTTTACTTCGACGCACCCATAAATGTACAACAATTACAATTGCGTTACGCTTCGTTTTCCACAAAGTTTCTATTTTTATAAAGTTGCCGAAAGTAAGGATAATATAATCCGAACTTCATATTTCGTCATTAATTAACTCACATTACGAACGCATTTCTCATTACAAACCGTATTCAAAAGTATACGCAAATTTGACTTTCAAAAGTCAAACTTCGTAGTTGACTTTTACACCAAAAATAACTAAACTTGACTTGGTCGTAAAACGTTCATTATTAAGAGTTACGTGACGATCCACCTAGCGAAACGTAGCTAAAGGCGAACACTATCACTTTTCATTATCAAAAATAACTTTAAAAAATTTCTCAACTCGCTACAAGGAGGTCAAACTTTATGGTCAAACTTGGTCAACTAAAAACCCATTAAAACGACACTTTAGACATAAACCGACTATCAAAACATGCTTAACTATCCTATTTAAGCATACTAAAACCATCAAACTTTGATCAATTACCAAATACGCTTTCAATAACTTTTCGCACTTGAACATCTAGCAATAACCATACAATACGCAATATCAATAATTTAACAATACAAAAACATAACGAGAATGCTCACAATGCTATAAGAAAAATCAAATATGGTTCCTCCTTGTTGGTTCGAATCAGACGAAACCCCAAACACCAAAACAAAATCTTTTTTAACACAACCAATTGCTCAAAACACTAGTCTAGCAATTATAAACACCCCTTTATACTCGAAATCTTCAAGAACAAACCAAAAATCTAACTTCTTCAAAACTTAATGCATGTAGGATTTTATTAGTAGGATATGTAGGCCTCGATACAAGGATCAATAATATGTAAATAGATTGTATTGCATTTCGGAGATTTAACAGTGGTGGTGGTGGTTTTGTTTGGCCGGTCGTGGGTAGAGAGGAACAAGGGAGGAGAACAAATTTTTGTAAAGTGTTATAATGTGTATGAGTGGTGCTATTTATAGGAAACTAGTTTAGCCATTTGATACTTTTATCCCCTCCATCCTTATGGTCCTTCAAAATTAGTACAAAGCGTTTTCTTTTATTAATAAAATCGGCCAAAGACTCGGGTCACACCACGTTAGTAAATAATTTTATTCCGTCCTACTAATTTTACTTTAAAACGTTTAGTAAAACGTTAAATCACGTTAAACACGACCTTTAAACACGGTTTTTACAAAAACTCGGGGAAACGCTGTAAAATACAAAAATAACATAACCACACTCTCGGAGTGACAACATAATTTTTTTCTGACTTTCTCATACGCTAAAAACAAATAAAAACTCAATCACGGCTTGAAATTACCCAATAAATAGAAATTTTCATCAAACCTTATATAGCATAAACGATTATAATCAATTACATATAAAAATAATTATCATAGCTCGGGATAAACGTTGACCTGAAACTCGGGTTGTTACATTATTGATATTTCTGTTATCTAGATAAATTCTAGTCTCGACTCCATGTTCATATTTCGAACATTTGTAATTGAATAGAATAATGAGATTAATTATCGTTTGAATAATAATCATCTTTATATTCAAAGTCCACTTACGATCACTTATAGAAAGAAAGCAATATAATGGTTTATAGAATATGTTCCATAATTCCTAATCCTAAAGTTAGATAATTGAATTGTTCTCGTTTTGCATACTTAGTTAAAAATAATATTATGCTTATTTGGTATACAGAGAAAAAGTTATAACAAAAAGTGGATTTGAGTCTTGATTCGTGCTTTTGAATTGTATGAGCAAAGTTCATATACTGTACAATTTGCTCGTACGCGTTTGATTTTTCGGAAAGAAACTTTAACAAATGCATTTGCAAGGTTAAATTACTTGAATTTCTCGGACGAAACATTCCAAGTCGTCATCTACTTTGCCGTCGATTTTTAAACATGTTAATTTATTATTAATAAGAACACACATTGGACCAATGTAGAATCAATATAACATCATGTCACAGAGTGTGAGTATGAACCGATGTATATTCGTTTCATCTTTGAAAGGGAATGGATTATTTTCATATTAACTAGTGTGATTACTATGTAGTTTCGAGTTTATATCTTTTGTTATGGTTTGGATATAATCTTGAAGCTCGACAAATAATGATGCGATTCATATCCAAACTCAAAAGATCTTGGCAATTAGATTGAAAGGATATTATCAATTCATAATTTGAATAATAAATATCATTATATATCCGAATATCTTTCTTGACCCTCACTACATATTTTTAAAAGAAAAGAAAT
Source organism: Tanacetum coccineum (assembly GCA_026074375.1). NCBI lineage: Eukaryota > Viridiplantae > Streptophyta > Magnoliopsida > Asterales > Asteraceae > Tanacetum > Tanacetum coccineum. The sequence goes on from BQNB010007537.1 coordinate 5,290, forward strand.
AAATATTTTTTCCTAATGTGTTTTATTAAGACTAAGTCTGTCTTAAGGTAAGATCATTTCTATTGATGAGTTTACTTGTTCTTTTGGTATTGTCATATATTTTATTTTGTTAGAAAAACTTATTAGTTATTGTGCACTTATGCTTAGATTTTGATTCTAAATGAGTTCACAAATTTTCTTAGTCATTTTTTAAGCATTAACTGAATCTTTTTCGAAACTACTACATGTTTATATAATATTTTCAAGCTTTTGACAAGAGCGAATATTTTCATTTCAAGTTAATGTTAATGTGAAAATTTATTCGAAGATAAAACTTCAAAATGAAAGTGTTTTCTTACAAATAAAGTTAATCTTTTAAATTTAGAATTACAAGAAATTCTAAGCTCATTTTAATCCAAATATTTATTAGTGGTGATGGTGAATTAGACTAATGCAAGCACAAACTAAGTTTTAAAACACATTTTCCTTTTCTTATATACTAATGTGTTATTATGATCTTTTCTCTTGTTTAGACAACCAATGTTTAAGCAAGATAATAGGATGACATATCCTAGAGACTTTCTTGAGACTTTGATAAAATAAAAGTGTTTAATATATGGTGGTGACACATTTTATAACATGAACTAGTAACACGATAATCGTGCAAGACAATATTTTTCAAAAGGTTTGACAAACTTGCTTAGCTCTCAATCCTAAGTGGGTTAACCTATATGATAGGATTTAAAAATGTTGATATAACATTTGTAAACATAGTGATCTATACCTATATGCAATGCAAAAGCAATTTCTCAACTTAGTGCAAGAGATCTATCATAAGATCAATTGACGCATATACATGAACACTAATAAATAACGCACATGACGAAATTATGCTAATCAACAAAGAAGCTCAACTACAAATGAAATAAGCATACAAGAGGTTAATTAATAATATTAAGATGCAAAGTAGAACAAATAATCATTTAGCATAACACACATAAATACTACACTTCGTTTTGTGTACTAAATATAACGACGTATACATAGCTTGATTTTATTTGTAAATAAATTAGTTTTCTTTCCATTAGTAAGTTTGAAAAATACATTTACTTTCCAATGATAAAATACACCAACTTTCAAAAGTAAACCAAATAGAAGTGTCCAACTCGAAAGGAAAGGTTAAAATCAACTTTTTACGCTAAAACAAAATTTTAGTTTTGGACACTCTATGGCATTTTGCTTATTTGACAAACTTAAAATTTGAATTAATACTTGAGAAAATTCCATTGGAAAGTACATTCAAAATTCTTCAATTTTGGTTATTGAATCATCAAAATCAGACGCACGGTTGATTTTCTATGAATTTTTGAAGTTTGACAAAAACTAAAAACCATACGGACGGATCCACTTTAGGTGGATCCGTGGGTCGCAGAAGAGGTGAAATTTTGGCAGAATCATTTATTTCACTTTTAGACACATTATACCCTTTGTTTGGGATTCTTTAAAAGACATTCAAGCTATTGTAACACTTTATAGTTAACACCAAAACTCGTAAGTATTAAACGAAGAACTTTTCACATTATGTGTCGCTTGATAGGAAATTTGATAGATGGACCGTGCTTTATTTAAAAACCAGTTGTTTTGAAAACTAGAGCGACCTGGCTCTGGTTCCAATTATGGAATCGTATAGGGGGGGGGGGTGAATACGTTTCCTTTATAAACTTAAGACTTTTGTATCAAATAACTAATCAAGTTTATACTACAACAACTATACTAAATAACATCAAACAAAGCATATCGCCACAACACAATATACAAAACAAACATAGATGCAATGCAAACATAAATATAAAGAGATAAAGGCAAATATAAATGTAAAGCGATAAGTAAAAGAAAGTGCACACCGGACATGATGATTTATAGTGGTTCGGCTACGAAGCTCCTCTTCGCCCTACTCCACTCCTCGAGTACCCAACTCGAGAGTTACTTCACTAGATCAACAAGCTCCTTTAAGGCGGAGAAAACCATACAACGTCGCTTACACTTTATCCGGTACTAAGCTAAATACCGAGTCCTACTTCGAGGTAGAACCAACCTAACGTCGCTTACACTTTATCCGGTACTAAGCTAAATACCGAGTCCTACTTCGAGGTAGAACCAACCTAACATCGCTTACACTTTATCCGGTACTAAGCTAAATACCGAGTCTTTCTTCGGGTACAACCAAACCCGTTATGTTTTATGTCCCAGCATAACAAACCTTGTGTTTTATGACCTACATATAAAAACCACCTAACATCTAGTTTGTTGTATAATGATTGATACACAAATGTGTATAATGATGATCCAAGACATAATTGTCAATTGGATGTAAAAGCCTAATCTAAAACATCAAGATCACTAAGCATGATGTTGTTGATGAAGATGACAAGTCTCTTGGCTTGTTGTGATGGATCTTCATATATGTAGGTATGTGGTGGATGATGATGGCAAGATCTCTAAGCTTGCTTGAATGGAGGATCATGTAGAATCATGCTTGCAACAAATGAAAGTTAGAAGCATTATGATCAAGGGTTATTGGGGTTTTAATGATATGATTAATTGTGTTTTTACATTATAAAAACTTGTTTATAATGATCCTAAATGTGTGTAATAATGTGGAAGAAAGGTTGTGAAAAGCTTGGGTGAAAAACTAAGCAAATGAGTGGTATTTATAGAAAACCCAAAACTTGGCCGTCAAGGTGATACGGATCCAGGGATGGTGGATCCGTCTGCTTTTTAGGTGGATCCGTGGGTCACACGGTCTAATTTAAAAATTGTTAAAAATCTTTTCAAATCTTTTGCTTAGATCTTTATTGTACTTATAAAATCTGATTAGATATTGTTCTAGAAGAGAAATCAAATCTTGTAAGATTTGTTTCCAAAAATGGTTAAGCAAGAATAATTAGTTTTGTCTTTATTCCCTAATTATTTTTTCCTATTATCTAATATGGCTAGACATGTTTTGATCTCCCAAGATTGTTTTCTAATATGGAAGATTTCTTCTAGAAGAAAGATCTTGTGTTAGTTAACTAAGTAATTAAGTTTCATCCTATTCTCTAATGTGATTAATTACTTATTAATTGTAAGTAAACTTACAAAGGTTGGTTTGTTAATTAGGTTAAACATATTGCAACTTAACAAATATACTCATACCTTTTGTTGAAACATGAGTAGACTCGAGACGTCGAGAGGTGTTGATGAATGTATGCATTGATGAGTTGTGATCACGCGTAACTTGCTCGTTTTACGTTATGTATTACAAGTTACTTGTTTTTCATTATTAAAACCAAAGGACTTGTTTAGTTTAAATATCGTAATATTTGCACTAACAAAATCGACAAGTGCTTCCACACTTATACCTTAATCCATGCATTACCTTCTTCGCTTGAACCTACAAAACATTACAACTTAAACGCGTAAGCTTTCGCTTAGTTAGTAAAACGACAATAATACACAATTATACATCATTACACACATAAGAATCATTCACATAGACATAAGTCCGAAGATAATCATCATTACTCAACCAAAAACACTTAATCCAATTAGCATTCCACAATAACTTACCTAATCTTACATACCTTAACTAGTCCATAACTTGACTAAACCTCTTTTTTTGCTAGGCAATCCAAAACAACTTTACACCTTATCTTAATCTCACCACTTAAGCCAAAAGTATCATACACCTTAAACGCATTCTTATTTATAATACGTATATGATAATTCCATATAATTTCATATTATAACCATTTTACTTACCTTAAATACAAGCTAAGTTTGCCAATAACATCATCACCATCATCATCCAATGCTAGCCTTCATAATCCATAATTACACATATAAAAATACATTAAAGAGATATCATAATATGGGTTTATACAACCTCTAACTTATCCAATATCCATCCTTTATCATCATATGATCATATCTTGATCATATGATGTAAAACCTAATTTTATACATTTAATCTTCAATTAACCATAACCCCTATTCATAAACATCTTAATTATTGCTTTAGAATATTAATTATCCAAAACCCCCCAATTTGATTAATTAAACCCTAATCCTTAATTCACAATTAATCTAATTAGAATGTTACTTACTTCATGGGAACCTTAGATAGGATTGTTGGTTTGCAAAACACTCATAATCCTTCATCATTTGATCATCAAAGTTAGTCTTCTTCTTCCCTCTTCTTTTCTTTATGTCGTCACACATAAAACACCACTATCTAATTTCTTTTTCCAGGAAACTATGGAATAATCTAGCATAAATTACGTACAACTTTGCCTATATGGCAACAATGATCCTTCTAGTCCCTTTTTTCTGATTTGGCCACATTAACTTATATAACTCATTTACCACTTAGCAACTTTAGTCCTTTAGGTCTTATTCCTCTTAATTAAGACACATGGTTTTTCTAAAACCATTTACATAATATTTATACTTATTGTTTGACTACCTGGTTGACTAACCAATCACATAACATCTTCACACTTATAAAAGTCATAGTCAAACTCATTCTATGGCATTATCGTAAATAATTACTAAAATTCGATTTTGGGGTGTTACAATAAGCATATGTCTTTTGATTGATATTTTTAATTAATTCTTTAACTTCTTGTTGATGTTGAGCTTGTGTCATTTTGATTGAGTTGAAAAGCTTTTGATTTATCTTTCTTGAAGCAAAGATTTAATTTGAATATTCAACGATACGTTTTTACCATTTAACTTTGCCATTTTTGACTTCCAAGAGATATCACAAGCATTTTTCTCTTTTTAATGTTGCAATTGTAATTCAAAATGAATGCTTTGAGCTTGAGACCTTTGAAAATCATTTTCAAGATTACTGATTCGTTTGAGCAAATTTGCTTGGATATCTTTTGAGATTTCTCCTTTTCATTCATCAACATTTCACATTTCTGTTGTTCAATAGCAATCAACACACAATCCCTAATTTTTCTTTTTTAAGGATGCTTTCAAAAATCGACCAATTTCTTTTTGAAAATTTCCATGTTGTTGTGATTGATCATTAACTTTACTTTCCATTGACTCAAAAATTTCTAATAACTCCTGTACTTCTGTTGTAATCTCTGGTTTGCTGCATTTGAGCATTTGTTCAACGTTTTTAAAATCGAAACTACCTCCAGAGTAAAAATGCGTCTTATATCAGTTTTATTGTAATAGAAAAAACTTCTGTCTCTGTCCATATAATGATGAATATTAATAAGTTTTCCTAACTCATTTATTTCGTTGTCCAGATTTACAAATTTTTTTAGCAATTGACTCTCATTTGGCATCTTTTTCAGAGATAAATTTGACTTTTGTGAACTCGATGCAAGAGATACATTAGAAGTAGAAGGAGGTGAAAGATAAGTTTGTTCAGCAGAAACTTCCTTTTGAGGAACAAATAATTCATAAAGCTTATTTAATTTTAGATAATCAAGTGGAATCCTTTTAATATTCATTTTCAATCGACTTTTTTCCGTGTCCTTAAGTGTTTCCTCATAATCAGGTAAGTTAACCTTTAGTTCATGATATTTGAGGTTCTTGCCATTATACATCTTAGGTTGTGCTTCGATGGCTTTCTTGAGACGTTCTGGATTCTTATAACCCAACCCAGCTATCATGTTTGGATCATAAAACAATTTGGTGTTGTACCAAGCATATGAATTGTTTGAAGTGAATGTGATATTTTGAAAACAACATGTTCATGAGATTTGAGTTTTTCTTCTAATGTGACAATATCATCAAGATACGTGTCCTCTCTAACTTTAAAATCCTATTTGAAAGATCCAGTTTCATTTTTTATATTCAAAGATTCATCGTGTGCTTTTAAAAATGATCTCGAACCTCATCTTTTTCATTTAAGTTTCTCAATGGTTTGCTGTTCAACACTTATTTGTTTTTGTAAATCCTCATATGTTGATTTGTAATTTTTGAACTGAACTGGTTTCTTTTTAAATTCTTTAACCCGTTCCTTACACATCTCAAGTTCCTTTTGAAGCAACACTTTTTGCCTTTTCAGCTCATTATTCATTTTGCGTTGATTTTCAGCTTCTACTTGAACATTATAAATCAGAGACTCAATATCAGCATAAGGTTGATCATGAGCATTTGAATCATGTTCAGCTTGTCAGCTATTATTTTCCCTATAAGGATCATCAAAAATGATGTTAGAATCAATTTGATCATTAGCTAATGTGTGTATAACAGTTTCGAGTTTCTCATGATTTTTGTGTTCATGATCACTCTTGGAGAGTAATCCATTTATCAAGTCGATTTGAGTAGCATTTACCTCACTGATAAGTTCTGCATCATAAGTTGGTTCAGTATTAGACTTGTCATCAGTAGGTTGAATGTGTGCCATCATGATCACTGATGCATTGAGCTCTTCCAACTGATCATCACCATAAGCATTCATGAGCATGAAGCCATTTTCTTCAGCATCCAAATTGACTCCAGCTTCATCTTTTGTAGCTAGCAACATCTGCTCCCTAAAATACTTAGCATCACGAACTCTGGGTTTTGGACATTCTCTTGCATAGTGACCTTTTCCATTGCAGTTGTAGCACTGGACATTTGTCTTTCCTAGAGTTAACTCAATTCTTGTAACCCTCTAAACATTCTGATCATATTCCTCAATCTTCTGAACCAAACCATTCCCTGCATTAGTTTCTTAATTCCTATTTATCCTTCCTGCATTCATGTTACCATTCCCAGAATATCCAACATTCTTGCTTTGTATATCAACACGACCATCTTGGATCACAGCTTGATTCCTTGTGTTTGATGAAGTACGAAGTCGATTATTGGTTGGAGTGGAGTAATGTTGAGTGATAGCTCGTGCTAATAACATCATTGTAGTTGAAATCTTATCTTCCTGAGCATCTCCTTGTATCTCCCCTTGACAATCATCAAAATAATCAATCACAGATGAGGGATGAGTGACATAGTATGGTTGTGGTGAACGAGAGTATGATGGACTTTCATGAGAATGTGACGGATGAGCATATGAATTTGCAACTAAGGCCAATGGATCATGATTGCAAGAAACTTTCTTTGCTTTTGAAGCATTCACATGAGGTTCAAATTGACTCAAGTAATCATATAGTACGTCATAATTTATTTTTCAAGAATAAACTTTTTGACAGTCAGAGTGACAATATTTGCTCCCATCGTCGAGTAGCAATATTTAATGAATTTGGTGTTGATGGATATATTTGGTTTTGATGGATATTTCAAATGGTTTAACTTCATTTCGGTCCATAATGTTAATGAGTGTTGAAAACCTCTCATATACTGATAACATCAAATAATTAATACTTTTATATATCAAATTCCCGCGTTTATTGCCTTACTTTATATCATTTTTATATGAATTCGGTACTTAATTTATTTATTTGGTGAATTCGGGTAATTTACGCCGTAATCATTTATTAATAATGAAGATTTGGTGTTGACGAAGGCATTACGGCATAACGTTTCGCATGAGTTATGCCGTAAAATATTTATTAAAGAAAATATTAATGCTGACTAAGGGTTACGGCGTAACGTATCGATGTAATTACACCGTAACATATTTTGATACTAATTGAAGAAATGTTGCGTCAGAAGGTTTACGGCGTAACGTGATAGATGTAGTTACGCCGTAAAGTATGACTCGTCGCAGGGGCCGAATATGTGCAAAATTCTACTAAGCTTCATTTTACACCTCAAAGTCTAGGGACTAAATTCGCCAAGGGATCAAAGTTTTATTATAGCATAAATATAAGAATGAAATCTCATTCTTATTCATTCTCGTACAGTAGGTGTGTAGCCGAATAGAAAGAAAAGGGAAAAAGGTGTACGCAGTTCGGTATAGGGCAAACCCTTCGGGGTTTGCCATGGCGTTCGACCAGGGGATCGAGAACATTAATTCAGCACAGTTTGTAATCATACTTCAATTTATTTCGGTCAATATAATTTAATTATTATTTGGATTGAGCAGATCATGCGGTTTAATTTATTGTTGCTATGTTATTAATTGTGTTTAATTATGTGTTCTTGGCATTTAATTATTTAATTATCTTTTTGATTAAGTTATGATCTCGTTCTTTTATCGCTATCTTTATTATTTTATGTAGTGCATTAAAGTGAACCTTGTGACCTGAGTAGGTATTGATTTGAGGTTAAGTGTAGTCAAGGATCTATATGATCTCAAAGACTTTGGCACGCACGATTGTCTGCAAGTTGACCAATACCTGTAGTCGTTCGTCCTAGATCAATTAGGCGATCCCTTAACATTAATACCCGGTTTAGTGTGCAAGCTAATTAGGAGACCACCTATTTAGGATTAAGTGTATCTCATAAAATAAGTGGCTATAAGATTGCGACAAGACATTACACTAGAGGTCATAGTAATTAATTACATTCTTCCTTTCTAGTTGTCCACCACTATACCAATTCCCTTTTCGACGGCAAGGCTTACCACCCAAGCATCCTGCAATAATTCTACTAAAATTCCAAACTGCTTTCTTTAATGCTTTCTTAGGTTGAATAATAAAATCAATTAGATAATTAGAAACATAAACCGTTCTTTGGGTCGACACCCATACTTACCAATCACTACACTATTCACGATAAGGTACACTGCTCTTTAGTGCGTAGGAATAGTCGAGGTAGTCAGGGTTTTATAAATGTAATACCTGAAGTAGTTTTTATCAAAGGAAATTACGCATCATATATGGATGTCAACGATTCACCATCCGCAGCCACAAACTTATCAAACTCATTCATGAGCCTTGAGTGTCTTTCCTACTTGCTTATGTTTGTACGTTGCATCAGTCTTTTGATCTGGTTCCACATGTTTTGAGCATCGTTGAAAGCATCCACAGAATTGTAGATATCATTGGGTATTCCTTGAAGAATGTAGTTCATCACCTTGATATCTGCATAGTATTGCTTTTGGTCATCAATGGATAAGTCCTTGATTGGTTCGAGTATTTTGTTGTGAATTATCATTTGGATCAACAATCTCTTTCATTTTATAAGAACCTTTATCAATTGAATGCCGCATCAATTCTCCTTCTTCCCTTTTGTTATCAAGAAACCTTAAAACCGACTTGCCCATGGCACATAGCTTCCATTCTCTAAAATCGGAAGTCTATCTGAAGCTCCTGACTCTGCAAGTGTTTGTTGATTTGTAGTTGACATGATGTGAATCAATCAATGAGTACAATGCAAACTTGGATCATTTTGGAGATAAAGACTTGCTATCGTGAAATCAAAAAGTAAACTTGTATTTCAAACTGTTACAAAACCTCAATTGAATTTGAAACCTTGAAGTTACGAAACCACAAATAAATCTAAAACCTTGAAGTTACGAAACCTATACTTGATACGAAAGCTCAAGTATCAAAAGTCCTAAATCTGAAACCTTAATCACTGGAATACAAAACTTCTGGATACAAAACTTGGAATACGAAACCTCAAGTTATAAATTTGTAGTACGAAACTAAGGTATGAAACTTGAAATACGAAACCTCTAAATCTGAAACTAGAATAGGAAACCTCTGAATACGAAACTGTAATACGAAACTTGAAATACGAAACCGAAACCAGAATTCTTGAATACGAAACCGAAACCACAATCCTGATTTCTGAATTACAGAACCTCAAATACGAAATCTCCACAGTGTACGAAACAAAACGGTTACCGAAAGCTCATAGAAATCAAACATTGACTTTCGTAATTTCCTAATTTCCACAACTTTCATAAATTCCAATAATCACAAATTTCGTAGATTCAAAAACCACAACTTTCGAAGAACTCTCAATTCAACACGATAGAACTCATATTTTTTATTTTTACGGTTATAAGTAATATGATCTAGTGTTATCTTTTCAAAAACAACAAGTTATATGATACAAAACCTCTTACAGTGTTACGAAAGTTCAAATACTTAAAGAAAAAATGATTTCTGAAAGTTTATACTACAATACGAAACCTTTAAGCAATGATACTAAAGTGTTTTCCCCCCTTAAAACAGTTACCGAAAGTGTTTTTCTACGATATGAAAGCTATCAAAACTTATGTTTTTCGATCAAATTTTGAAATCTAAACGTATAACTTTCGTATTTAAGCAATTAAATCTACTTTTTGACGTATACGAATGTAAAATGAATGCATTTTATGATCAAAAAGACATCAAAGAGTAAATCTAATGCCTAACGAGTATGAAAATTACACTTTTCATCGTTACGAAAGCTTTTTTGATCGAAAAAACGCAATTAAAGCTAGTTTGATTCACGAAACACAATCTAGATCTATCTCGGCGATAGATACCATTTGTTATATGTCATGTTTACATAAGTATCAATAAGGAAGATTAAGAGTAAGAGAGAGAAGGCTAGAGAGTTTTCTTTTTACACATTTTTATTTTCATAAAAGAGAGGAAACAGGGGAAGGGAAGGATACAAATGACAAAAGCTTCTAATCCTAGTGATTAAAGGAGTATATATACTAAGACTAATCCTACCTTCCTACTTTGGATATTTGGTCAACATTTACTTAAGTTTGACCAATATTCTTTATTACATGAATAAATAAACTAAAAGTACTTATTATTACAAGACCAGTTCATTATAAAATTATTAAGACTTTTTAATCCTAACAGGGTACACATGCATAATTCTCTTAATCCCTTAAGAATTTTAGTTCAGATCACTTTAATCATTATCTTATTCATTTACTTGATTCTTTTCTTCACGAAATATGTTTTTCATCACTCGCCGTAAACGGTCAAATACTCAAAACTCCTCATAGTAACTCGTTCCCGCTCTTTTTGACAAGATTAATAAACACCTTTTTAGGGGGACAGGATTGATCAAACCGAACAAGATAAGACATAGTGTTTCTAGTAAGAGAAAGTAGAGAGAAGGTGGAAGAACAAAAGGAAAATATTAGATTGAAATAAATGAACATCCACACCCCTCGTGGAGAGCCATGAGGGATATTTATATGACAAGCATATCCTAACTATGCATATCTAACAATAGTAAACCCTGCGTAACACGCAGTGTCAATAACTAGTCCAATTCACGTGTAAAACGACAGCTTTACAAAATAGTAATGCTAACAATTTCCCTCCAAGATGGTGTCACACGTAAATTGGTTACATTATTTCCTACAGGCAAAAATAAAGAAAAATGATAAGAATGAGGTCTAGTGTTCCTTGAGATAGTCTTCAATGAACCTGATCTTCTTGAATACTCTAGCTTTATTTCTTCAGCTTGTAGACGAACATACTATAGTATACTGTTGAGGATGACTTAGAAGTTTTCTCAACTGATGATCTCGGTCTTGATTGGATTTTTGCACATACCTTCCTGACACATATTTAAAAGCTTCCTTCATACACTTTTGATCATCTCGAAGTTTCTGAATTCACTACATGTCTTGAAAAAGCTTCATTTTCCTGCACTTCTGGTCATGACGAAGTTTTATAGAATCTGCTTCTCATTTGTCATCCTTAAAGTTCTCTTATCCGAATACTTTTGCTTTGATATGAATTATTCTATGAACTTCTTGTGGCGTAACTAGTTGAGTTTTTACTCCCTCCTAACTAGTAGGCACTTTTTCTTATGCTTCCTCCTAAACAGACACCCCTAAGACTGATAAGAATTAATGCACTAGTCTTTTAAAATACATTATTTCTATTTTAGGATACTCAGTGGGAAAGGATGATATCATCAACATCGTCTCACTTAGGAAGCATCCCAGTCTTGTTGTATAAAGCTCAATACCTGAAGTACACACTTTATCCCTTTTACGAAGTCAAAACCGTAGCACAAAAGTCAATTAAGTCCCAAAAATGCACTTTTCTCCCTCCAGGATAGTGATGGTATGAATTGGTACACCAAAGTCAACTAAGTTCTGAGTGTAAGAAATTTGTTCCTGAAAAACAGAAGTCAAAACGGTAGCACGGTAACACCAAAGTAATAAGTTGAAGCACTAACATCTCTGCGGACTAACCTCCAGCATATATTATAAAGCCCAATCAAGTGAACTTGTTGTGCATCCTTGAGGTACACATTTCTCCCTCCATGATGATGACATCAAAAGGAATCATCATACACATGTATACATCGTATACTAACTAGAACTGCTTACTTAGCATCATAACACGTGATTGCATAAGCAATACTTTGTGAGAAGATGTTGAAAATTACTCTCTTTACAAATCTCTCTTGATTAACCCTATCTAAATTGCCTTAACTATTTTGTAGGCTAATACTGGTGACCATTGATGAGTATAACCTGATAGCACGAACCCGAGAGTGAAGCAAAAAGCTCCAAATAACTTCAATCCCAATTGAGTAACCCCGTAGTCATTAAATCCAATACTAGCCTTTAAGAGTGAAGGTGAATTTTGATAAGGATCGTTTTAGTGTAGTGTATTGTGTTTGTTGTGTTATTGTTAACGTATATCGGGCTCAATAAATATAACATAATAACGTCCAGTCCAAGTAATAAAACCTTGTCTCTTACACATTACCCGACATGATATTGTTATAATACTCAACTCAATCTATTAAATACCTAGCCCAATTAACCACAACAGCCCATAATCCCAACCATTTAAACATTCGGCCCACTTCATGTTATTAGACCCGGCCTAAAAGAAATAACCACACTCGGTCTATAAGATAATTAGGGATAAAAAGCATAACAGCCCCTAATATTTCTCACACATAACCTAACCCTAATCTTAATACCATCGCCCCCATCTTTATTCAATCAGACTCATCTTCCTTATTACTCCATCTTTTGCATCCATCTACCTTTTGATAATCATTCATCCCAAGCATACTAAAATGACGCATCCACAAAATTGAACCCGGAATCCACACTATGTACACTTCTTATCATAAAGATACAACCTTTATTCCCTTGTAGTTCATTCTCACAGGCCAATCTCGTTGAAGAATCAAGATGTTTAATTGCTTCAAGATCTTGTTAACCAAGGTCTCGGGTAGGTTGTATTTTGATTTTTCTTAAGTTTTTTCTTTAATTGAAACAAAAGAAGGATGAAACATTCTTGTTTTAGTTATTTCTTAAGACTTTTGAAAATTAAAAAGAAGCTATGCTTCTTATAGATGGATGATGGGTTTGAGTTAAACAAGAAAATCTTTTAAAGAATGGTAACATAGTTTAACAAATCTGATATCTTTGGTTTAATTCTGTTTGAGTTCGGGTCGAAGATAGAGATGTGATAGGTTAGATGACGATGGTTTAGGTTAAAAATTAGATGTGTTGTAGTTGGGAGGTTGTTGTTTGATGCGGGTCTTGCGAACTCGCAAAGAGTTTTACAATCACCTAGACAGAGTACCTAACCGTTGTAGTGTAGCAAGGTAAGACTCAGGGGTTGTTATCGTTCTCTAGGGGGAATAGCGTGTGAAGGCTCAAACTAGATCTAACGGAGATCTAAGGGGTTGAAAGAAGATTCTTTTTGTATTTTTATATTTTATAGAAAGCAGATAAAATCTAGGCTTTAGAGGTGGTTTGGTTTTAACTAATTAAATTAATAATTAAATCTAAACTAATTTTGGTAAACTCTTATATGGTAAACGAACGTATTTACTTAATCATGCACTACTCCTTAGTTTGCTTCTCATAATTCTATTGCTTTGTCACACTTGTGATGATCTGTGTAAGTATTTCCTAAGTCATGAATAGATTACACGAATCCGCCATCTATGTAATATTCCGTTAAGGCAATGCACAGGTAAGGTAGTATGAAGACTATTACAAGGCCCCTAAGAGTACATTACATGCATTAAAATACTTAAGAGGGATCAACAATATTAGGGGTAAGGTAGTATGAAGACTGTTACCGATGGTATCCTTTCTATACACTCGCGTTTCCCTAGACGTCTATGCTAATGTAATATTTTATAACTAGTTTTCTAGAGCCTAACGCGCACATCTATCACAAGAAGCAATATTAAAAGGATCTACAACCTAAGTTTCATGCAATCATAAGTAAATACTAATGGATCTAGCCTAGCATATTAAAAGGAAGCGAAGAACAAGAATCAATCACACAACACATAGACATATTGAATGATAAAAGATAGAAGACTTCACTTCATTAAAACATGGGTTCAAGGCTGATACAATAGGGTTTTGATACCCTAAAAATGCCTTAAAAGCTGCTACACTCGACTTAAAATAATTAGGGTTCGTCGCCCAAAAGTTTCACACCAAAACCCTAAATACGAGTTTGTATATATTAAAAATAGGCCGTGACGGCGTCACAGGTTTTCTGACGCCGTCGCTTTGCCAAATCTTCTAGGATTTCTTTTGAGGTGGTTACGTTCTGACACCGTCTCTTGTATGATCTAACGGCGTTGCTGGGAAATTACGACACCGTCTCCAGGCTCTGTGAGCAATTCTTGAAACCACTTCGGTGTAGGGTTGTATTCTTGTCCGTTTCTTCTCCAAATGAGCCCAAGTCGCGTGTATTTCTTCCAAAAGCTTCCCAAATGTTAAAAACACAAAGAGAAATGATTAAGCACGTATTTTGGGCATATTTGCATGATTTAGGGGGTTAAATGACCCCGAAAAAGTGTATAAAATGACACCTCATCATTGTTATAGTTGACTGTTGTTGTTGATGTTTTGAGTCAGACTGATTCTTTTTCTTGTCCATTTCATTTAGTCTTTAACTCGATAAATACCGGTTAAACTCACTGAGTGGCTCAGCATAGTTGACTCGGTCAACTTGGTAAATACCGAGTTGACTCAATCAAGTTGTGGTCTGCTTATTTCGCGGGCATATTTCGCTGTTTTAGACAACCTGTCATATTTTTCCGTTTTAGAAAGTTATCATATTTCGTTGAAATGGAAATTGCATATTTCGCTAAAATCGAAAGTACATATTTTGTTGAACCTGTAAGTGTATATTTCGCTAAAATAAACAAGCATGTACATATTTCACTGAAAATCAAACTGCTTATTTCGCTGCCACTTTTTAACCTTGCATAGTTTGCTGCCTTTAAATCTTCAAATAAGCCCAGAAAAAACTTTTGACATAAACAGATTTGACAGCAAAAATAAGCCATGAATATGTTTAAAGTTTCACACCTTTCTTTTTTATAACCCTTAAAACAGATAATACACTAGAAAATGTGAAGCTTTTGACAAAAACACACCCAACAAAAACTATGACGGTAAGCTATCAAATAAGCCACGTAACTAACCAATAAGCCCAACATAACCTTTAGACATTCAATACAAATGATGGGACACAAGGAATAAACTTGCACTTTTATCACAAACAAACCAAAACAGACAAGCCGTGGCCTTGTATGACCAAATAAGCCAACGAAAATAAGTTGTAACAAGCTATAAATAAGCTATAAACACGAGACAACAAACGCGAATACAAAACACCCCCGGTTAGCTCTTGATACCAACTAACAAGATTAATAAAACATCTTTTTAGGGGGCGGGATTGATCAAATTCAACAAGATAAGACATAGTGTTTCTAGTAAAAGAAAGTAGAGAGAGGGTGGAAGAACAAAAGGAAAATATAGATTGAAAGAAATAAACATCCACACCCCTCATGGAGAGCCATAAGGGGTATTTATATGATAAGCATATCCTAACTATGCCTATCTAACAATAGTGACCCCTGCGTAACACGCAGTGTCAATAACTAGTCCAATTCACGTGTAAGACACCAACTTTACAAAATAGTAAGGCTAACACTTTTTTTACTATATCAATCGTATCTTATCTTTAGGGATCTGCTCCTTAACTATAAATGGTTATGTCACTCATTTTTCATATCTAATTCAGTTCATGAAAACCTCAATCATGCCTCTACCACTATATAGTTGGCTAATATCTTTTCACCACCATATCCGCTACCAGCTATAAGATAACCTCATACCTCATCATGTGATTGTTCTATGAACATTCACAATGCTTGAGAAGAGCTAAGAAAATTTACAGTTGAAGATCGTCGTATGCTAACCACCATCTATCTTGACATTGTCAAGCTCATCTCTTCTGTCATCGCTTGTTTTCTTTTTTATTTATTTTTATTATAAGACATGTTATGTCTGGATGAGCACGGATTAAATGGGAGGGAAAACACACTCGTTCACTTATAGTCCTTCACCAAATATTCTTAAGAACTTACAAATGTGATTCTTATCCACTAGAAACCAACTCACAAGAACTCTCACTTTTTATTCTAACACACAAGTACACCTCGTTCACAAAAACCATAACTGGTTCTAGTTTCTTACCCTAACATCACTATCTAGCATCAATACCTATTGTTGACAAGAGCACATCATTATTTTGAATATTAGCCTCGTTACTAGAATCTTCAACCCTTACGTCAACCTTATAAGAACATCATCAACCATCACTTAAAAATCTTATTACTACACTTCACTCTTGATTGTGAAAGATATATAAAGAACCTTTAACCCGTATGTCGATCCTACACAAACCCTATAACTAGACTTTACTCTTAATAGTGACAATTATTTTTACATACACTCAAACCTTACAACTATACTTTACTCTTAGATAGTAATAGATAGTTTGTGAACCATCAATCCTTTACAACGAAACCATGCAAGTATACTTCACTCTTGATAGTGATAGTTAGTTTGACAACCTTCAATCCTCACAAAAATTATACTCAAGGCATATACCTACATAATCTTGACATGAAGAATATCTTCACCTTCATCAAGAACACTTCACCAACCTTATCACCTTCACCAATAAATGTTGGTCCTCAATTGCAAACCCCTATACCAAAGAAATTATATTCTCAAGAACATCCCACACTTGTTCAATAACCATTACAAGTGATCCTTTCATTTTTTAACACAGTTGTGTCTTTTTGTTTGATTCTACTTACTATCAAGTGAAGAACACGAAGAAAATATTCAAGCTTCAAGTGTTATTGAGTCACCACATTGTTATGTCTTTCATTTTTCTTTCACTATGAAAGAACTACCACCTCGTTTCACATATATACCTTTGTTCGTCAACATTGACAATCAACAATGCACCCAATAAAACACCCAACAAAGCTATGAATTCACAATTAAAATAATGGACTTGTTACATTAGGATCACATGCAACCCAATCACTCTTGTCATTGTCAGTGAAAATGATATATTAGTCTAACCCGTCTTTGCCAACCTTAGCTCAACACCTTCCCTCTTTGTTCTTGCTCATCCTTCCCCACTTTCCATTATATGGAATCATTTTCATTTACATCTAGATGGATATCATTTTTTACTATATTTATTCTTGTCATAATATAACTTCTTTCTAGAATATATTTTGGCATTACTTGTTAAAATATTAGTGACGTCAATTTACTTTTACATGTCATAAAAACTTTTCTTCTAAGAACACACTTAGAGTATGTCTTCTCAACAAATCATCCAAAGCGTCAACATTTAGTTCGACCTAAAGTCTTACAATGATGTTTTTCTTAGAACACCCTACACATGAAAAGCACACATAATGCTTAACAAAGAAACCTTAAGGATTGAGGAATCTCTCAATACAACCCTTGACGAAAGTCTATCCGAATCCAAATGATTATCTTTGGTAGATAATGATATCTCAAGGAACATGTCGTTCTAAATACGATAGTACTCCTTATCTGAATGACATCTTGGAAGAAGTCATTGTCATAAAAATGGTAAGTCAATTAATAAATAAATTTTATTCTGGTTTATTAAAGTTAGTATGATTGGTTGAAAATTTATGTCAGAGGATGTCAGTCGAGTCTTAATCCTTAAGCATGTGTCTTTGCTCTTTTTATTTCATCATTTTGGTTGTTGTTTTTAAACAACGATTGCATGTGTCTAGTTTCCAACATTGCTTGAAAGTACCATAGTTTAGTGTACGCATACCTTGTTCCCTAATAGTATCTTGCTATATGTATTTTTGCTATCATCATCTCTTTTATACTTTCTTTTGTGAGAATATTATTTTTAACGCTTGCATGATGCTTAATATTTTTTTGTCTTGGTATATTATCATTTTAGGACCCTTAATTGCTAATGTTTATGATTTAAGTATTTACATGCTAAGTGCTTTGGGCGTTGGCTGCAAAATTGTGTTCTGCACATTTTTAAGGGTCTCACAGATCGACAGATCCAAGGTTGATGGATCCGTCTGTGCTTTTGGTAGAACCGTCCCTCACTATATGCCAAAATTCAAAATTTCTTGATTTTTAACATTTAGCACTTTATCTATTAGTTATGCTACTTGATCCTAAACATGATTTTAAACCTTAGGATAAAAAACTATTCTCATATATCTATTTTTGTTACATACATAGCTATCATCGTCATTATATATATATGTGCGCTTGTCTACTAACTTTGTTTTGTAGTACGACTCCATAACTCGATTCGTTGGTGCCCCAAACAAGGGGGAGATTCCGTCAAGCACTTATAGAGTGCATCTTATATACATTAAGTTGTACATACTCGTCCAACGGAGAATCTAGTTTTGCACAAACCTTATTTGTAGGTTTTCAATCATACCTTGACGCCTCGAATAAGGAGGAGCATTCGTCAAGAAGAAGCATGCACACATTTATCATAAATTACTCATATTGCTTCATGATATATATTATGTTGCACAAAACTAACCCTTGATGTAGGTTAAGTATTTGTAAGAAATTTAATCCATAGATTCTTTAGCAACCAAGGTCAATAATCACAGGAGTGCAATGAGCTAGGGGGAGCTCGAGGGGATCAAAGTAGATAGCTTGGAGTTTTAAACAAGGATAGTGGAAGTATAACTTCACCAAGGATGATGCAAGCTCGCCTTTCTAGGGATAAGGTAGTTAATCGGGTATTGTAGTGAAGACACTTGAGCACATTGAAGCACACACCTTTTTGTTTTGATAAAATGGGGAGAAGGAAGTGTAAACGGGCAACTTTTAATTTTACTATGTGTTACGGTTTACATATTTGTCATCAACAAAAAAGGGGAGATTGGTAGTGCAAATATTACGATATTTAAACTAAACAGACCCTTTGGTTTTAATAATGACAAATAAGTAACTTGTAATACATAACGTAAAATGCGCAAGTTACTCGTGACCAAAACTTATCAATGCATACATACATCAACACCTCTCGATGTCTCGAGTCCACTCATGCTTCAACACAGGTACGAATATGTTTGTTAAATTGCATTATGATCAACTCATTTAACAAACCATTTAGAATGTTTAAAATACTTTTAGAGTCATTAAGTATGTTCTACCACTTAAATAAATGATTTGCAAGATATCTTATATTTAACTAGTAATTAATCATATTAGATAATAGGACAAAATAATTAGTGAATAAAGACAAAACTAATTATTCTTGTCTAGCCATTTATAGTAATGAATCTTCCATAATCTAACCAACTCAAACATGTCTAGCCATTTATACAAATCTTTCTAGAAGCTTGTACTTAAACTAATATTTAAGTACAATTAGGAGATTTTGAAAAGATTTTTGGTTAACCATAAAATGACAAAGAATGGCTAGTGCACCCGACGGGTCTGCCTAATACTAAGACGGATCCACACACCTAGATCCTTTAATGATTATGGCACCAATGTTCTTAAAATCTCAAGGCGCACTAAGGGGTCAATGAGCCTTGAGGCGAGGCGCATACCAAAGCGTGGGATTCATAAATATGAGTCGCACTAAATACACTAATTTTTTATGACATATGTCACACTTTTATGTGGATTGAATAAGACAAAATAAAATTTGAGATACTTAATAGTTAATACATCTAACAAAGCTCACATTTAAACCAAAAATATCAAGCAAGCAAGTGAAGCAACATATCAATATTCAAGCATAATGCCACATTATCATGATAATATTTCATAAAGAAACTACTTGATGAAACAAATTAAGAGACTTCAATCTAAGTCGTCAAATTCCCCATCGTCATCATCATCTTCAAATGTGTATCGCTCCTTATTATGATCAGATTCATCCTCCTTGACATCTTCTTCTTTAGTTTCACTATTCTCTAAAACCACAACGTCATCATCTTCATCCAAAGGTTTTGTCTAGAACTAGACCCTCCCCTTTCCTTTCCCCTTGAGCTTGAACTAGCATAACCATCACTGGATCTAAGATTATAGTTTGACTCGTCTATATGGCTTTGACCCTACCTTGCTGGTACATCCTCATAATATTATAGTTCAACTCGCATCATTAGATCTAAGTTTTTGGTTTGTGACTTGTAAGAAGCCTCTTCAAAAAGTAGACAATATACATATGACTTAAAGTGATTACATATGTGTCAAATTATAAAGAGAAGTTGAATAAATGGAGGAATATGAAGAAAATTGGAGGCGCTTGTTTCACTATATTGTATGTATTTAATTTTCTTTATTAGGGTTATTATTTAGTAGATTATATATAAAGGCCCATGTGATTTTGTATTTGTGTCTCAATATTAAGATAAAAAGGCCCAAAACCCGTTACATGTGCTAGGCACGACTAGTCCCAAGGCGCAACGATTTTTATGGGATTTATGCATGTTGTGAGCCTCGATCTAAAAAAATTCCAAAGGCTGGAGCCTCGAGGGATTTAGGGAGTAGGCGCGCCTTAGGCGTGATTTTTAAAACATTGTATGGCACCCCACGGATCCACCATAAAGGCAGACGGATACACCATACCTGGATCCGTCGATCCATGAAAATGCCAGATCTGAAATTCGAATTTTTCACTATAAATAGGAGCCAAATATTTTCATTTTAAACTACCTTTTTCCATTTTCTCTCTAGTTTAAAACACACATTCTCATGTCTTTAAAACCTCACTAACCCATGATCATAATGCTTCTAACTTTCATTTGTTGCAAGCATGATTCCACATGATTATCCACTCAAGCAAGCTTAGAGATCTTGCCATCATCATCCACCACAAGCACATATATGAATATCCACCACAACAAGCCTTGAGTCTTGTCATCTTCATCAACAACATCATTCTTAGTGATCTTGATGTTTAGATTAGGCTTTTACATCCAATTGACACTTATGTCTTGGATCATCATCATACACCATTGTGTATCATTTATTATACAACAAACTAGATGTTAGTTGGTATATGTGTTTAGGCCATAAAATACAAGGTTTGTTATGTTGGGCAATAAAACATAATGGGTTTGGTTGTACCCGAAGAAGGACTTGGTATTTAGCTTTGTACCGGAAAAAGTGTAAGCGATGTTAGGTTGGTTCTACCTCGAAGTAGGACTCGGTATTTAGCTTAGTACCGGGTAAAGTGTAAACAACGTTGTACAGTTTTCTCCGCCTAAAAGGAGCTTGTTGATCTAGTGAAGTAACTCTAGATTTGGGTACTCGGGGAGTGGAGTAAGGCGAAGAGGAGCTTCGTAGCCGAACCACTATAAATCATCGTGTCCGGTTTGCATTTCTTTTTACTTTTCGCTTTACATTTATATTTTCTTTTATCGCTTTATATTTATATTTGCATTACGTCAATGCTTGTGTTATATATTGTGTTGTGGTGACATGCTTTGTTTTATGCTCTCCAGTATCTTATTGCTATAGAACTATTATGGACACCTTTCATATTACGTCACACTTGATCGGTTGTTTGATACAAAATTTCTAAGTTTTAAATGGAAACGTATTCACCTTCTCTACGATTCCACACAAAATACATGTGTAGTAAACCAAACCACAAAAAATGCATCACCTTAATATCATGGTACAAAGAAAAAGGCAAATACAAGGGCATATGTGCAGAAAAACAATCAAAAGACAAATACGAGGCATCACCTTAATATCTACAAAGAAAAAGGCAAATAGAAGGGCCTATGTGCCAAAAAAACCAAACAAAAGCTTAATATCATAGTAAACTTAACTGAGATATTAACTTTTTATTAACAGATATATGTGCAGTCTACTTAACTGAGATATTAACTTATTCTTAACATCACAGTACATGGTATATGAATGAGGATATTATGGTACAAAGACAAATACAAGGTATCACCTTAATATCATGGTACAAAGAAAAAATGCAAAAGCCAAGCACTGTCACACATTCGCGTCCACATGATACTAGCAAAACATAAATGTGATCAAGGACACAATTAAACAAACCAACCCACAAAAAAGATGAATTTAACATGTAAAAGCTTAATATCGTAGTAAACTTAACTGAGATATTAACAAAGATATTAACTGAGATATTAATTTGTTCTTAACATCACTGTACATGGTATATGAATGACGATATTAACATATAATATCTTAATATGACAATTAATTTAGACAGTGAAGATAAATGTTTTTCATCTTAATTTTGAAAACTTAACACTAAAATCTACTGTGAAGAACGCATATTCATTAAAAATCAACTAAAACACAACTTTTGATGAATGATTATTTTAAGATCAAGAACACAAAAAAAAATGAAAATTTTCAGAAAAATCTAAAAAAATATGAGAAGAAAGAAGATAAAAAATGAGTAAGAATCGTTGAAGAAAATTTTCTTCATGGTCAATAGGTACTATGATGTTAACGGTTTTATTAAAAAAAACTCGGATAATTACGATTTTGCTACTCCGCTTTTTTGACTATAGATTAGATGGTTGACCAAATGATTGCCTGAAATTCCCTATATATATATATATATATATATAGTAGGGATCCAGTGAGAAGTAAATTAAAATAAGAAGTGGTGAGAAGTAACTAAAACCACACATTTGAGATGCAACGACTTGCATTAGATGCATTTCTATTCATTTAGATGCACCATTTTGAGATTCGAACGTTAATTTGATGTGTAGATGGTGCAAATTGATTTTTATGATTTTGGCACATGCAGAGGAACAAAAAACAAGAGAAAAAATGAAATGCATCTAATATATGTATATGCATCTAATTAAAAGCTAGAAAACACATTATGATGCGTTATAATGCATATAAGATTATAGATATGCATCTAATTTAAGTCGGTGCATCTCGGATATGCGGTTATAGTTACTTCTTATCCTTCTTATTTTAAGAAAACTTCTCATTTGATCCTAACTCTCTCTCTCTCTATATATATATATATATATATATATATATATATATATATATCTGTTTGTGTGTGTGTGTGATATTTTTATGTTTAGATCGGGTATATATAAAGTAATCCATAACTGTTGTAAAAAAGCCTAATAGTAATCAATAGCAACACAGATAACCAATGTATGAAAGAAGAAAAATCATAACATATGTATTTCATTAAGTTTGATCTATTATAAGTACAATAAAGTCCGTATATATAAGCTACTAATCAACAGTGTATTAAACTTCATTATTGAGTCATAATATTTAAACAGTTACGAAATATGGATAGCCACATAATAAATAGAATATTTATAAAAATCCCTTTTGGTTGTCTATCATTCAAAGAATATATCCCGTTAAAACCTTGTTAGGTAAAACCTAGTGGGTTATAACCTGGTAAAAGAAAAAGACTACACACTTCTTTAAATAATTTAAAGTATTTTGCCTCGTTAAAAACCTTGCTAGAAAAACCCAGTGGGATAAAACTATAGCTAAGAAAAAGAGCGCAATGTGTATTATGCTCCCTCTCATGATTATATTGCTTGAGTTATTTAAGTATTCTTACCCCTTGAATGATCACACCACTTGAGTAATTTGAGTAAATTTCTCCCTCTGATCTTGAATGTATATCGAATCAGTCCTCAGATGGGTTATAAACTTCTTTGATGCATATTCATAGCTTGATTTTGTGATTTACAAAACTTCTGGCTGACTAGATAAACCTAATTATAGATTCTTGAAGTTTAGAACTTGAAAGTACATACTTAGCTTGGGTTATGACTATCCTTACTTGTTTTGATAACATACTTATTATGAGATCCTCAACAATGGTTACAATATGACCTCTATTTATAAGATATAGAGATATAAGATAACAAGGAAATAATCATATTAACAAGGAAAAAAGTGAATCATTCATTATTTCATAATACCCCCTCTCAAATATTCATCGTTGTTATATGTTATCAATATGGTGCTTAAGGACAGATATTGTATATATACTGTGGAAAACTATAAGGGGGGCGGGTTGAATAGTTTTACCAATTTAAATTTATGTTTCAAAATTATATAGATCGAGTTTATGAGAAGATTATTGATATTGATTTGAAATTAAATCTACGCAATCAAATAAATAATAAAGGCAAATAAAGTAAAGATAAAGTAGGAAGAGATAGAACCGTGACATAAGTATTTATATGTAACCCCTTCCCCTTTTTGTGTTTTGAATATTCTAATTTAGTCATTCGACTATTTGACATTGTCAGTTTTATTATAATATGTAACGTGTTGATCGTGGTAATTTTATGAGAATTGAGGTAATTGATGGTATAGGGTGTATAATAATCCTTTTTAGAGGGTATTATTATGTTGATTATGTTCCGGGTAGTTGGCCCGTGAATTTTTGAGAAATGCCAAAAAACGAGTCCCGACACGTCCGTTAATGTCCAAATGAGTTTTTGGGAGGTATAATATAGAAATATGTCAAGTAAATACTCTAAGTTATTAGAAAAGTATTTTTAAGATGAATAAAAATGCTAAGTAACTTCGGGAAATATTTTACGATCACGGTTTTTGAGTTTTAAGTGAACCCGACACAAAAAGAAAGCATCCTGAGCCCCTAGGATTCCTTATACATGGTTCAAACCTTGTGGGAGACAAGGTGGCATTTTTTTAGAAAGAGTGGTCCATCCTTTGTACCCATATGCCTTATAACTTAAGCAAAAGCACACACATTCATTTTATTCATTTACACACACTCTTTTGTGTGTTGTTCTTGCTTGTCTGAATAAACACACACACACTCTTATAATTTTTGAAATTTGATAAAAAAAAACATGAGAGTTTGGGTACTTCCGGGTTGATTCTAGTGCACGGGTTAGCATTTAAACAACGTTTGGGTTGTCCGATTCGTGTCGAAATTTATTTTGAAGACCATTTTTGTAAGTCTTTCAAATTTAAATTTTACTTGTCCTTTTAAGTTGTTAGTGATACATAGATGTTAGTTGTACGGCCCGATCGTTTAAAATCAAAAGCGAAAAGTTTATAAATGGTTATATAGGGTTTGGTTTTGGGTTCGAATGTAATAGAAAAGATATGAGGTTTTGTTAGTTTTGATGTTATGGTCGTGATGGTTGAAAAACATGTATTTGATATGTAGCTTATTTTGTATATGGCTTATTTATGTGCTCGAATGGGCTTATTTGGCTTATAAGCTCACGAAAATTTTAAGGGTTTCAAGGAAAGTATTTTTGGTTATTATTCTGGTATGTCGTAATTTTATGGATTATTATTATCGCTTATGGTGATAACCAAATGCGATACATAGCTTATTAGCTTATTTTTAAGCTAAATAAATATATTTTGGAGCTTATGGACTCACGGCCCAATAAGCCCATTTAAGTTGTGGCTTATAGGGGGCTTATTGTGGTCTGGATTACTTTATTACTAATTGATTTGAGCTTATATACGCTATTGGGCCTTGGTTTTGGGCTTAGAACGTGTTTTGGATATGTAAAATCCTTAATGGACCCTTATTGGGCCTTAAAGCCCAATAAGCTTTATTTAGTCATTTTAAGTGTTTTGGCGGACTCTTGGAAAGTGAAATATACTTGTGAAGTTATATTGAAGGTCGTTTTGAGAAAGTATTTTGGTAAACGTCGTGAAAGGTGATTTTTGGAATTTGGTTGGAAAGTGTCGAAATGTTTGAATTTTTTTAAAAATAAGGTTTAAAAACCTTGGGAAACGTCATATAAACGTACGAGTCATGTCGAAATTTCGTAAAAAATTTTACTTAGAATTTCTACTTAAAACGTGATTTTTATTTTTAATAATAAAATATTTTTATTTTATTATTTTAATAAGTCAACTAAAAGACGAAAAATATAATTTTTCTCAAAACTTTTCTAAAATGTTTAGCGAACATAAACGTTTCATTTGGTATAATATAAATGATATATTTATGGTAACTAAGTGTACCGAATGGACTTATCGAAATATATTTATAATTATTTATTGTAAATATTTACTTATATTACTTATCTATTTTGCTAAATAGTATAAGTATATTGTACTAAGATATGGGTTCGATATGGTACTTTTAGAGTTAAGTTGTCAACCATCACACCACTAAAACGTTTAAGATAACCGTACAACAAGCATTTAACCTCTATGCATCATACCTGAAAAACTGTTTTGGAAATGAATGATTAAAATGGGACATTAACTGGACTAGGTCGTGTGCAGACGTCGTTGCATTTGCTTGTGTGATTGAGATTTGGTTGCTAAAGACTTGCTTGAGGTGAGTTCTCGTAGCCTTATTTTTTTACTGTTTTTCCGTTGGGGGAAAATGATACTTAAATGTGTTTTGAACTGTTTTCTGAACTGTGCGAATTGTGGTTTTGTTTTTGGGACAATTTATGTGCTTATGACTGCTATGTGAATATATGTAATGTGATTTTACTTGCATGTACTGTGTTTGGCATGGCAAGGGTTGTGATTTTACTTGCATGTACTGTGTTTGGCATGACAAGGGTTGTGGTTTTACTTGCATGTACTGTGTTTGGCATGCAAGGGTTGTGGTCATGCCCTAATATAGTGCTCCAGCTGGTAGGCCCTTTAGGTGCGTAAGTGACATATCGGAGTTGCGGCTCCAAGAGCATTGGTATATGCTGGTTTTCGTGACTAGCGGGGATGCTAGGTCATCGTACATGATTAGCGGGGATGCTAAGTCATGGGTTTGTATGCATATATTCACTGTCATATAGCACTATTGTCCACTGTTTAAACGATTGGCACAGCAAGTGGGTTTAAGGTCAAACCTACGAGCTCACCAATATTATTGTTGACGTTTTCGAATATCATTTTTAGGTGAAGTTAATGATCGTTAATATTGTGGTGCATGTGGCAGACTTTTAGAGAATCCTGTAGGAATCTTGTTTGAGAAGTCTTGCATTTTGATGTTTGTTATGGATTTGGTTTTCTTGAGGATTGAGGTTTAAGATTGTGAGGACCCCTGCGTGGTCTTATGACTGTAATAATTGGCGACTATGTGATATGTTCTTGATTTAGGACATCACTCAAGGTTGTTTTGAGGTTGATGGTCATCATGACACTTCGATTAATGCATTGTAGTTTTCTCTATTATGTATCTTGTGTTATGATTGATCATTATGTTGCATTCCCGTGTTTCTGCCACTGACGGGGTGTGACATTATAGTGTTTCGGCTATAAGGACACCTTCTTTGCTCTACTTCACTCCCTGAGTACCCAACTAGAGAGTTTATAAACACTAGTCCACAATCTCCTTGTCTGGCAGAGAAGCCTCACAACGTCACACTTCATTCGGTACAAAGCTAAGTACCAGGTTCTAACAAAGGTAGAACCAACATTACATCGCTTAAACTTTTTTTGGTACAAATCTAAATACTGGGTTCTACCACAGGTAGAACCAACCTTACGTCTCTTACACTTTTTTGGTACAAAGCTAAATACCGGTTTTTAAACAAAGGTAGAACTAACCCAATGCTATCAACACTTTACAAGGATGAGGTATGTGATTACAATGAATAAATGATGTACAAGAATCAATAAGATGATCTTGATATGATAATGGAGACTAGCAACAAGGAAACTTGAGCTTAATCGTCTCGTATGCAAATTTGGCAATTTATTCTAGTAAGAGAATCACCTAAAAATGAGATATAAAACTAAGCTAGATCTAAGATCAAAGGTTAGAGAGAGATATGAGAATGTTAGAGAGATGTAAGAGAAAGGGGTGAGGAAAACATGAGAAATGGCTTGCTATTTATAGGCAAAATTTGGCACTATTCACCCAGATCCGGCGGATCCCTTTCAAAAGGGATCCGGCCAATGTAAAGCAAGGGATCCGGCGGTCTGATAGTGCAAATCTGGATTTTGGATATCAAATCTCCCAAAATCTTGTGTAATCTTTTAAGATCTTGTGTGATCTTCCACGATTTAGTTTAGATATGAAAAGATTATGTTGATGTCATGCATCATGTAACATGTAATTTTAATTTACATAATTTCTAAAAATAAATGTGTAAGTAACTTGTAGTTTTGTAAAAAAAATATTTCTATGTATAAAAGCTTGAGTTTAAAATGTAAGTAGTTTGATGTATGATGGGTATAATAAGTTAGAAAATTATTGGCTTAAAACGTATATATATTACTTTCTACTTATAATGATTCTATGATTGTTATCGATAAAACATAGAAAGATCGTAAAATATAAATAAACATTTTTACAGCTTATTTGTATTTACAATCTCCCCCTTTTTGTTGATGACAATACATAAAAACATTGGAAGTAAAGAGTAAAATTTATAAGTTTTAAATTGGAGTTTTTACTTCCTTCTCCCTCTTTTTGTCAAATCAAAAAGAGTGTCAAAGAAAACATAACAAAGTATGCAATGTGAATAGATAAATATAAACCGATCCAAAATGAATCGAATGAAATGTAAGAAATATGTATGTAAACCGATCCAAAATAAATCGAATGCCATGCTCCCCTTTGACGGAAGCTCCCTCTTAGAAGTCAAGGAATCCAAATGGATTTGAATGATACAAAAAATGTTAGTGATTAACAACAGGAGTATAAGCTCCCCTTGCTTTGAGAGCACCTACAAATAAATACATTAAAAGGGAAGTATTTTTGAAGCCACTGTTTGCCCGGATAAGCCAGATCCCTTTCAAAAAGGATATGCCCTTCTATACAAAAGGTATATGGGTACCTGTAACAAAATCATATATTGCCGAAGAGGTGAGTACATATAATCCAAGAGATAATGAAATATAATGAGAATATAGTAAATAAGATGCATAAAGAAAAAGGCATAAGACAAGTAAGACATGTTCAACAATCCTTGTAATAAAATTAAACAACCAAATGAGTGACTTTTTGTCACATACAAACGGTAAAAATAAGAACAAAGATTTGTTCTTTTATCCTATAACTAAAAACAAAGAAAAGAAAAAAATGATATTAATCTTATAATCTTCACTAAATGTTCTAAGGATAGTTTTAGTGGGTGAGAGTGTTAAGGCGATCAAGGATGTGGTTGAAAATGAATCTCATCTCGTCACGTAACTCATGAACAACAACTTGTATGCATTGGAAATGCTCACAAAATGTTTCATGAGGAAGTGGTGGTAAAATGTTGTTACACCACATGGGTTGAGAGAGTGGCAGAAGATGTGGAATAAGCGGTGGTAGAGGTGGTTCCATGTCCATGATGTTCGGTATTGGGGGTGGTTGGTTTGTAATATGTTCGATGGATTCGAACGTAGGTTACGGAGGAGGTAGATTGGCGGTCCTTGGAGGTAGATCGTCTAGAGAGTTGAAGAGGTGATGAGGTCACGTAGGTGGTGTTGAGAAGATGAGCTCAATAGGTTCCAAGTTGATTGTTAAGGGTAAAGATTACTTGGAAGGTTGAGTAAGAGCCGAAGGTGGTGTAGTTAGTGGTGGTGGTGTTGTCTTTGGTGTTTTGAGTAGTTCGGTTGGAGAGAAGCTTGGTGGTGCTAGAGGTGTGGTTGGTGGAGAATCAAGGAGTGTAGAAGGTGGTGCGTCATGGTAATCACTCGGAGTTGAGAATCTTTGAAAGGGAGGTGAGTTGGTTGGTGATGTTGGATTAACTAGGCAACAAGGTCTTACACTAATTCTAGCGATCCTCCTAAGAGTCTTGTTTGTTTTCTTCTCGCTAGATGTTTTAGGCATTTTGATAATCAAAGTTTGGCTGAGATTTGAGGGTGAATTGGTGATGAAGATGCAATGGAGAAGTATGGTTATTTATAGAGGAAGCCATGCATGTTATTTAATGCTAATTTTATTAATTTTGGCAAAATCTAATGATTAGATATGGATTTAATGTATATGAGGTCAAACTCTAATATCTAAAGGCTGGTAATAGGTTGTAAAAGGAGGGAAAGTAAGGAACTTGAAGTTTAAAATTCGTATTTTATTGTCTCTAATGAGCTGGATCAGCCGAATCCCTTTCAGAAGGGATCCGCACATCGATATCGAAGGGATCGAGGCATCTGTACGATAGAAAGAAAGAAAAATTATGGAAAGGTATATGCAAAGCAAAGAGTTTTTAGAAGTCTTATAATACCAACATGATAGATGATCTCAAGTCAATATTAAAGGGTTAAGTGAATTCTAGTGTGTGTCTATATGCAAACAATGTAGGGGTGCGGTTATCTCGGCTCAAAAAGAAAATATAATAATGAGATAACCCAAAGCGCTCCTTAATTTGATGTTGCTTCGGTCGAATGTACCTAAAAATACATATTGATTATGTATTCCCTTTAGCATTCAAGAGACATATTTAGTGATGTATGAGAAAAACGGTTTATCTTTGTATTAATCAAATAGAAAAGATTTTCATGCGTGTCCTAGTCGTGAGAAGTATTTGAAATTTCACTTTCAGGGTTTTTGTATGCATATGAGAAAATTTCCTTTAATGATGCAATGTATATGTAATAGTAGTATAGGTACATGTAGTAGTATGATTCAAAAAGTTACCTTGAAAGTTTATTTTGAGGTGCAAAATAGAATCCTAGACTTAGATTTGAGAAGGAAAGAGATTTCTGAGATCTGGATCTGGCGAATTCCTTTTAGAGGGATTCATTCTTTGAGGAGATCCGGCTACCTGATGGTGGAATCCTGTGGATTCAAATATACTATATCCTACGAGTATATTTCTAAAGGTGTAGGGCCAGCAATCAGAGTACGAGTTTTTTAAGTATACTCCTTGTAAACGCATCATCACAGCACGGGTTGTTAGACTAACTAAGTTAGCTTTTAGATTATTATTTTGACGTGAGTCAAAAGTGTTTGTTTGGATTTTTTAGAAGTGACTTTTACCGAGGGACTTGAAGAGTTCGTATGAGTCAACAAGTAGTCATTCCTACTTCTTGGGTTTATGAAGCGTTTGGCTCTATAAGTCCAATTCCTAGTCTAAGTAAGTTGAAAGGTTCATGTTTGAGTGGTTTGGTTAGGATATCGACAATGTTATCTTTTGAGGAGACCTTCTCTATTGAGATGTTTCCTTTTTAAACATTATTTCAAAGGAAATGGTGTCGAATTTCTATATGTTTGGTTCGAGAATATAATACGGGGTTTTTACTAAGGTCGATGGCTCATTTGTTGTCACATAGGACGGGAATGTCATTTAGTTTGATGTCATAATCTACAAGGGCTTGTTTCATCCACAACGCTTGTTGGCATGCTTTGCCTGCGTATACGTATTCTGCTTCTATGGTGGAGATGGCTAGTGTGGTTTGTTTCTTGGAGAACCAGGATGTTAGATAGCAACCCATGAAGGTGCAAACACCGCTAATACTCTTACGATCCACATAGTACCCAACATCGGAGTCGACGTAAACTATAGTTTCTACACCTGTTCCTTTGGGATACCATAAGCCTAGGTGTGTTGTTCCTTTTATGTATCTAAATATTCTTTTAATAGCTTCAAGGTGAGAAGATCTGGAATCTTCTTGAAAATGGGTGCATAGATAAACAATAAACATAATGTCTGGCCGGCTTGCCGTGAGGTAGAGTAAACTACCAATCATGCCTCGATACTTGGTGTTGTATATGGATTTGCCATCTTCGTCCTTGGTGAGTTTAGTTTCAGATGACATTGGTGTTTTGATAGGTTTTGAGTCTTCTAGACCAAATTTATTAAGCATTTCTTTGATATATTTAGATTGGTTAAAAAATATGCCATCATCTAGTTGATTTATTTGTAGACCGAGGAAAAAATTCAACTCTTCCATCATACTCATTTCGAACTCATCATGCATGATTTTGGAAAAATCATCGCAAAGCTCTTAAGAAGTTGATCTGAATATGATGCCGTCCACGTATAGTTGGACAATAATAATATGCGAGTCTCTTTTCTTGGTAAATAAGGTGTTATCTACCAATCCTATGGTATACTTATGTTATAGGAGGAAGGCTTTAAGTCTATCTACCAAGCGTTGGGTGCTTGTTTAAGACCATAAAGAGCCTTTTTGAGTTTGTACACATGATTGAGTTTTTCAAAATCGACAAAACTAGGAGGTTGTGATATGTAGACTTCTTCATTTATAAAACCATTTAGAAAATCACTTTTGACATCCATTTGAAAAAGGTTGAAATCATTTGCATAAGCATACGCTAGAAGGATTCTTATAGATTCCAATCTTTCTATGGGAGCACATGTCTCGTCGAAATCTATTCGTTCTTGTTGGTTGTATCCTTGTGCGACAAGTCTAGCTTTGTTTCTAGACACTACACCATTTTTGTCTAATTTATTTTTGAAAATTCATTTTGTACCAATGACAGTTTGATTTTTAGGAGGTGGAACAAGGTTCCAGACAACATTCGTTACTAATTGGTTTAACTTTCTTGCATAGCCATTATCCAACTTTCATCTTTAATAGTTTATTTAACATTTTAGGTTCTACGGATGACATAAAACATAAAATTACTTTTATTACGTGCTTGAGACCTTATGGTTCTTTCATTTAATCTTATGAGCTTTTCTAAGAGATGTTCTTTGGTTTCTTTGATGTTTACAATTTCATTGTTTAACGGTTAATTTTCCTTGTCTTCTATTTCTTCTATTTTGTTTTCTATGATTTGACATTTAATTATATCATCATCTACTAAAGGTGATGATTTTGGATGAGGACTTTCGTCGAATCTTACATTTAAAGATTCTTTGATTTTCATGGTTTCTTTGTTTAAGATTATATAGGCCTTGCTATTAGGGAAATATCCTAAGAATACGCCTTCGGTAGATTTAAGGTCGAATTTAGTGAGGTAATCTTTGGTGTTAAGGATAAAGCATTTTCTACCAAAAACTTTAAATTATTCTAAGGAAGGCTTTTTACCTTTTCGTAGGGAGTTTTTCCAAGGAAGGGGCTAATTAATATTCTATTTAGTATATAGGTGGAGGTGTCAACGGCATTATACCAAAACTTTTTAGGGATAGATTGTTCATTTAACATAGTATGACTCATTTCTTGTAAAGTTCTATTTTTACCTTCAACTATCCCGTTTGATTGAGGAGTACGTGGAGCCGAGAAATTGTGATTAATTCCATTAGCGTCACAAAAAGCTCCAAATTGTACTTCGTTATCAAACTCCCGACCGTGATCCGTACGGATCGACACAATAGGACAACCTTTTTGTACTTGAATTTTCTTACTTAAAATTTCAAAGTGATCAAATGCTTCATTTTTGTTTTTCAAAAATCTAGTCCATGTATACCTTGAGTAATCTTCTACTATAACCAAGGTGTAGAAGTTTCCTCCATAACTTTGGATAGCCGACAGACCAAATAAGTCCATATGTAAAAGTTCTAGACACTTTGTGGTAGAAACCATATTTTTAGCCTTATGGCTAACGTGAACTTGTTTTCCTATGTTGCAAGCTTCACAAATATGATTTTTAAATTTTAGTTTTGGTAAGTTTCTAACAAGGTTCTTAGATGATACCGATTGTATAAGTCGTATATTGGCGTGACCCAATCTTCGATGCCAAAGAGTCAAAGTATCATCTATAGTGGTTAGACAAAGTTATCTTTAGGTGTGTTACCAAATGTTCATTACATAAAGACCATTTTTCTTAAACCCTCTTCCTATGGTAATGCCATCTTTAAGTATTTCGTTACCGGTTTCACTAAATACTACTTTGCACTTTTTATCACATATTTGACTTATGCTAAGCAAGTTAAAATTTAGATTATCTACATGACTAACATCATTAATAGTTAAGGAGTTGTGAGTAATCATACATTTGTTGATGATTTTGCGTTTTCCGTTACTACCAAACACTACGTTACCTCCATCATAGGCTTCGTAAGTGGAGAATAAGCTTTTGTTTTCGGTCATGTATCTTGTACACCCACTATCCTTGATCCAATATCCTTGATCCGTTCATCCGGTTCCAATATTACCTTTAGACATACCTAAAAGCATGAAACAACTCAAGCGTTTGGCCCCCAATATCTCATGGGTTCGTTAGTGTTATACATGCCGTTTGGTTGTTTCATATAAGGAAATGATGGGTATGGTCCCCAAGAAGCAAAGCTGGGTGGTTGGAATTGATATCCGTAATGTGGGTGATATTTCCAATTTACTTGGTTGTAGTTACTTTTAGGATAAACGGTGTTTAATCTTCTAAGAGGTATTTTTGGTCGTGTTTGAATTTTACCTTTTGCAAGCCCTTGACCAAGTTTTAAAGCTGGTGGTTGTTTGATATTTCCTACAGTAGCACTGGGTGAGGTTTTCTTAGTTATTTGAACAAAATTGGTCCTAGATTGCATAAATGGTTTCAATTTTGTATCTGCTATCACAGATGCCCGGATCCCTTCGCTTACACTAGCTGGATCTCTTTCACAGGGATCCGCCTGATCCGGGACATCAGATGTACTTCTAACAACACTTTTACTAGTTTTTGACATTTTAACCTCGCTAGTCGAAGCTTTGTGATCTGCAAATCCTAGTCCTTTTATGTCATTATGTAATCTTTGATTTTCAAGCATTTCTTGTAGATAATGGCTACTATTCTTGAATCTAGAAAGTTTAGGAACAAGTGATTCATTTTTCGTATGAAGATCTATACACGACTTACATTCTTCACTAATTGCCTTGATCAAGTAACTAAGCATGCTCCAATGCAAGTATCGAGTGACAACAAAAGAAAGTTTGACGACAGAAGAACTTTCAACAATAGCTCCCGCAGCAACAACAACCGCAACACCAACAATCGCTACAACAATCGTCAACAACAAAACCGAAGGCAAGAAGCTGGTCAGAGCCTATGCTGTTACTCCATCAGAAAACGGTAGGTATGCCAGAGATCTCCCTTTGTGCAAGAGATGCAATTTCCATCACACCGGACCTTGTACTGGCAAATGTAATATTTGCAACAAGTGGCAATTAGCAGAACTGCCGAAACAAGAGGCCAGCCACTAGAAGTAATCAACTACCAGTGACAGTTGTATGTCATGCATGTGGAGAAAAAGGGCATTATACAAACCAGTGCCGCAAGAACAACATCAATGCCCAAGGAAGAGCCTACATGCTGAAAGATAGGAATGCTCAACAAGACGCGAACATAGTTACGGGTATTTTTCTATTTAAATCGAATTTAAGTCAAAGATTGATTTTGATTTCGGAGCTGATAGAAGCTTTATATCTATATCGCTTGCCTCTAAGCTAAATATTCTGTCTATTACAATAGATACCTTTTACGATATCAAAATGGCTGACGGAAACTTAGTAAGCACAAACACTGTCATTAAAGGCTGCACTTTAACCCTGCTAAATCAACCTTTCGAAATCGATCTCATGCCAATTAAGCTTGGTAGTTTTGACGTTGTCATCGGTATGGACTGGTTATCCAAGTATCATGCCAAAATTCTCTGTGACGAAAAAGTTGTTCACATTCCTATCAACGGTGAAACTCTAATCTTCGAGGTGATCGAGAGTAAAACCGACTAAATCGACATATCATGTATCAAAACCGAAAGGATATATCCCGAGGTTGTCAAGTTTTCATGATTCAAGTAATGGAGAAGAAATCAGACGAGAAGAAACTAGAAGACATTCCCGTAGTCAAAGAATTTCCAGATGTTTTTCCTGAAGATCTACCTGGTCTCCCTCCCGTTCGCCAAGTAGAATTCCAAATCGACTTAATCCCCGGAGCAGCACCTGTAGCTCGAACACCTTATAGATTGGCTCCTTCAGAAATGCAGGAGTTATCTAACCAACTTCAAGAACTAACCGACCGAGGTTTCATTCGACCAAGTACATCGCCTTGGGGAGCTCCTGTCTTATTTGTTAAAAAGAAGGACGGATCTTTCAGAATGTGTATCGATTACCGAGAGTTGAATAAACTTACCATAAAGAATCGTTATCCATTACCAAGGATCGATGACTTATTCGATCAAATTCAAGGTTCAAGCGTTTACTCGAAAATCGACTTAAGATCAAGTTATCATCAACTGAGAGTAAGGGAAGAAGATATTCCTAAGACTGCTTTCAGAACAAGATACGGACACTATGAATTTCAAGTCATGCCATTTGGTTTAACAAATGCACCTGCTGTATTCATGGATCTCATGAATCGTGTTTGTAAACCTTATCTGGATAAATTTGTAATTGTGTTCATTGATGATATTCTTATCTATTCTCGCGACAAAGAAGAACATGCAAATCATCTCAGAATTATCTTGGAATTACTCCGAAAAGAGAAATTGTATGCCAAGTTCTCTAAATGTGATTTCTGGATTCATATCGTGCAATTTCTTGGTCATCTCATCGATAGTCAAGGACTTCATGTTGACCCTGCCAAGATTGAAGCTGTTAAGAATTGGACGTCTCCCACTACACCCACAGAAGTGCGTCAATTCTTAGGACTCGCCAGCTACTATCGAAGATTTATCGAAGGTTTTTCAAAGATTGCAAAGCCTTTACTAAATTAACCCAGAAGAACAAGAATTATGTCTGGAACGAAGAAACAAGAAATCAAGACTTTCAACTCCTTAAACAAAAACTCTGTGAAGCACCAATCTTAGCATTACCAGAAGGAAACGATAATTTTGTCGTTTACTGTGATGCATCTCTTCAAGGGTTAGGAGCTGTATTAATGCAAAGAGAAAAAGTCATTGCTTATGCATCTCGACAACTCAAACCTCATGAAGAAAACTATACTACTCACGATCTCAAATTAGGAGCAGTAATATTCGCTCTTAAAATCTGGAGACACTATCTATACGGGTACAAAGATACAGTTTACACTCTCACAAAAGCCACCAACAAAATCTTCCGTCCAAAAAGAATTGAATATGAGGCAACGCCGATGGTTAGAACTACTCGCAGATTATGATTGTGAAATTTGTTATCATCCCGGAAAGGCAAATGTTGTAGCAGATGCCTTAAGTCGAAAGAAAAGAACCAAACCTCTCCGAGTCAGAGCATTAATCTTAACCGTTCATCCAAAATTACCATCTCAAATCCTCGAAGCCCAAAATGAAGCCCTCAAAGAAGAAAATGTCAAAAATGAGAACCTACGAGGAATGGACAAATCATTTGAAATTCGTCCTGATGGAACTCGATGTATCACAAACCGAAGCTGGTTACCCCTTTTTGGCGGTTTGAGAGACTTAATCATGCATGAGTCTCATAAATCCAAATATTCTATTCACCCGGGTTCTGATAAAATGTACCATGATTTAAAGAACTATTGGTGGCCTAACATGAAGGCAATCATCGCAGAATATGTTAGCAAGTGTTTGACATGTTCTAGAGTTAAAGCAGAATGTCAAAAGCCATCTGGCTTATTGGTACAACCGGAAATTCCTATGTGGAAATGGGAAAGGATAACAATGGATTTCGTCACAAAGCTACCCAAAACCTCAACCGGACATGATGCCATCTGGGTCATTGTCGATCATCTTAGCAAATCAGCTCATTTCATACCCATTCGAGGGACGGAAGTCTCTCGACATAATATCCATCATCTCGGATCATGACAATCATTTCACATCCAGATTCTGGCAATCACTACAAAGTGTCTTGGGTACTCAATTAGACATAAGTACGGCATATCATCCCGAAACCGATAGACAAAGTGAAAGAACCATCCAAACACTCGAAGACATGCTTCGAGCCTGTGTCATAGAATTTGGAAAAGGATGGGAAAGACACTTACCATTGGTGGAATTCTCTTACAACAACAGTTATCATGCAAGTATTAAGGCATCACCGTTTGAAGCACTCTATGGTCTAAAATGTAGATCACCTGTTTACTGGGCTGAAGTTGGAGATGTTCAACTTACAGGACCAGAAATAATTCATGAAACCACTGAAAAGATCGTGCAAATTCGTCAACGCTTGCAAGCTGCAAGAGATCGGCAAAGAAGTTACGCCAATGTAAGGCGAAAGCCTTTAGAATTTCAAATTGGCGATCGTGTTATGTTAAAAGTATCACCTCGTAAAGGTATCTTTCGATTTGGAAAACGAGGAAAGCTTAATCCCCGATACATTGGACCATTCAAAATCCTTGAACGGATTGGTCCAGTGGCATACAAACTAGAGCTTCCTGAAGAGCTTAGTAATGTCCACAATACTTTCCACGTTTCTAATCTCAAGAAATGCTTATCCGATGAATCTCTCATCATTCCAATGAAAGAACTTCAACTCAACGACAAACTCAACTTTGTAGAAGAACCAGTGGAAATTATGGATCGTGAAATCAAGCAACTAAAACGAAGTCGTATTCCTATAGTCAAAGTGCGATGGAACTCTAAAAGAGGACCAGAATTTACATGGGAACGCGAAGATGAAATTCGTGCCAAATATCCTCATCTGTTTTCAAACATCACTTCAAAATCCAAT
Source organism: Tanacetum coccineum (assembly GCA_026074375.1). Taxonomy (NCBI): domain Eukaryota; kingdom Viridiplantae; phylum Streptophyta; class Magnoliopsida; order Asterales; family Asteraceae; genus Tanacetum; species Tanacetum coccineum. The sequence goes on from BQNB010007537.1 coordinate 43,874, forward strand.
TAAATCTCGGGACGAGATTTCTGTAAGGATGGGGGACTATAACAACCCGCAAATTTTCATCAATGTAAATATCCATCTATTAAGTTAGATGCAATGTACTATCTATCTATTATATATGAACCACCTTTTTCAGGGAAATTTTTTGCTTTATTACATTACTTGCATTACCAATATCTCAATATGCAATGTAACTTGCATAACTAAAGTTAACGAGCTCACGCAACCTACCTATGGCAATCCTATCTACATATATGTCAAGCAAACATCATAATATGTCAAGTCAATATCTTAATATCATTTTTACAAAGTACATTACTCATATAATGTACCATTTGCAACGTTATATCAAGACAGGCCTTAAACCGTTATCGTATACCTCTAAAACCCTAATTCCATGTAAAGTTAATGTCTAAAGTGAATGCACAAGTTACTAAAGCATATGTACAAGTAATATAACATCTCATTTGAAATATAAACTCCCTCCAAGTCAAAGTGCAAGTCTTTAAAAGCACAATGTACAAGTCATTAAGCATGACATCCAAAATAGCCGTTTTACCTCCGTTTTCATTCTAATTTCTTCACCACCACTTTTGTACAAGCTACTACACTCAATATACAATGTATAAACCCTAATTATTCTACTCATAAGCTCTCACACATATTTTTACACTCAAAACCCTAAACCCTAAAACCGAGCTAGTTTCTAAACCATGACCCGTTTCTTCGTTTTTATCCATTGTAAACCTAAACCAATACTCAAACAAGTTGTAATAACTTATTTTACAACATTACAAATCACATTCCATCATCATTTCACCATTTTACCCACAATATACACGAATTAAACTTAGGAAAACCTAAATGAACCCTAATTTCAAACTATGACCCGTTTACCCATTTTAAACCCGAACCACCTATCAAATCTTGTTAATAACCCTTATTATAAACCTTGTGATCATTAATCCATGCTTATAACACAAATGTACTGGAATTCCAAACTAGAAAACTCAATTCGAGCCTTAAAGAGACCCGCGGCTATGTTTTTACATTTCTACCCATTTTGACTAATCCTTTTGCAACCAAGCACCTCCATCCCTAAAGAAGCTTACAAGCAGCTCCAACAAATATCTTCACCATTCTTGGTCTTAAAATGAGCCACATCATCTCTTTTTCTCTCTTGTTTACCCGCGACACCACAAGAACAAACCAACACGCTTAAGCTAGTTTCTAGCCCTAGCAACTCATCACATAGATTCTACACATCACCCTCTAGCTCTCATACATGTCCAAACCTGGTCTCAAAGTCTCCTTGGCCACCAAGGCATAATTCGACTATAAATAGGACCCTAAACCCCTCATTTTAACTCATACCCCACTTCCTCCTCTATAACTCTTAATAGCAGAAATCCTTTGCTCAAATTAGTTCCTAAGAGGTCCTAAGAAGTCTCAAGATTAGAAGAGTCTCAAATTAGTTCCTAAGAGGTCCTAAGAAGTGAAGCAGAAATCCTTTGCTCAAATTAGTTTCGGGAGTCGTTATTCTAGGCGTACGAAGCTAAAAGTCCCGATTTTGACCCGTTTTCAAGCTATAAGCTGAAACCCAGGTTCTATGATCTTCATAATTGCTCCTACACTCTTATAATGTTCATATGATCCTAAATATACTCTTGTTAAAGTTTTATAACTCATTTTCCATTTTGATCCAAAACTGTATACCCGAAACCCTAATTTTGTGTTTTTGCTTAATCTAAAAGCTATAGCGGTTAAATATTGTTATAATCTATTTTAACATGCTTAAATAATGTTATCATAACAACTTTATCAAGTCTTGAAGGAATTTGAATTAAAAACCTACGCGTTTTCATTTTGAAACCCTAATTTGACCCGTTTCGATTTCTAGCTTAACAAATCGTTATTTTGAACTTTTGTTATGTTAAAACTTCATATTTTAGCTTATATTAATAAGCTATAACCTGTAAATTACTTTTCATATTGAAAAATATCATTATTATGGATTTTGGACTTGTTTTGTAAATCATTTCCGTGCAAGATGTATATACCGTAACTTTTGAAAACTTATAAGTACAAGGACTATTTTTGTCATATTTCTAAAGTTATAACTATAGGGGTCTATTATGTCACTTTTCAAAGTGCAAGGTTTACTTTGTACATCTTTTAAACTTGAAGGACCGAACTTGTAAAAGTGCAAACTCCAAGGGTATCTTTTGCCATTTTTCATTCTTAAGGGTGTAAAATGTAACATTTTGAAAAAGTATAAAAATATGTTCAAAACATTATACGACATAACTTTAATTAATGCTTGACGTGCTTATCATTTCCAGTTATCAAGCAAAACGCATAAAACCGATTATATCATATCACAATACTAGGGAACTTCATATTAAGAGGTTTCATCTTGGTATTACGTTATGACAGAGTTGTTGGGTTTACGATTTAAAGTGCCCTAGCTCCTCAAAAGATTCCACCAAGATTTTTATAGTGGTTCGACTACGAAGCACCTTTCGCCTAGCTCAACTCCCCGAGTATCCGAATCGATAATTTCTCCTATGTTAACAAGCTCCCTTTAGGCGGAGAAATCGGTTACAAGACATCGCTTATGTTTTATTTTCCTGACACTAAGCTAGATGTCAGTCCTAATCTAGCGTAAGCCAATCTCCCTCTTCACAATCAATACACAATCACTAGATCTACACCTCCGGATTTGATCACACTATCTGAATCACATAAATACACAAGATAATCACAATAAAGGTTTGGTACTTAGAAGAAAGGAGGAGAGATCATTAATCAACACTTCGTTTCTTAGCGAATACGAGTGTTCTTCTCTTAAATAGAGTTTTTGCAGTGATTACACTTGGCGTGCTATCAATTTCCAGATGTTAATCAAAAACGCTTAAAAAAAAAAAAAAACCCCAAAACCCCGAATTATATCGTATCACAATACTAGGGAGCTTCATATAAGCAGGTTTCAATCTTTGGTATTAACGTTTCTGACAGAGTTGTTGGTTAACGATTTAAGTGCCATAGCTCCTCAAACGTTTACTAAATGACCTATAAATTATGATGGCCCGAACGGTGATACAATACTCCATAATAATTCAATCAAAGATGATATTCATTATAATGTAAAACATATTCAATCAAACTAAGACTTGACATATTACCCCAGGTTGCGTGTGACGAAGCCGTTACTTTCATTCCATATACCTTTGCTATCACTCAGATTTCCCTATACTGTTAAGGTGAGTTCATAGCCTCGCATTTCAATATTTCAAATGTTTTATAAACCCGCGAGGGGGATACATGCTATAAACCATGAATGCAATTTATTTATGTATGCTATCCTGATTTATAAAATGAGTGCCTAAGGTAACTATTTGCCTTTAAAGTCCCCCAATATCATGAACCTTTAATTTACTCAAACGGAGTGAGCGCCGAATTTGGATAGATCATTTTTGGGTTGGACTCTCCCTGTTGTTCTGTAAAACCAGTTATAAAATAACCGGTAACCAATTGCACACCATTAGAATATAATCTGTGGTTTTCAAGCCACAAAAAGGCAACCCGTTGGGGCTATAACATATCAAATATATCCCAAGGCTTCGGATTCATGAGCTAATGGCAATAATATTGTTTTACAAATAACGGTTAATAACAACGTAACCCAATATCGAATTGCATTCAAATTATTTAACTTAAACCTATGAATATCACTCAACCCTCTGTGTTGACTTTTTAGCATGTTTTATCTCAGGTAATTAAGCAACTTATGGCATAAGAGTGGCGAGAACTTGAAGATGGCAAAACTGTTATCATTCAAACTTTGTGTTTTAGATTTTTGGGACCTTTCGTTTGTAAAAACTCTGATGAAATAATGAATGATAAATAAATTTTCAAAAACGACTCTTTTTGATATCGATTTCCCTATGATTATGACTAAAAATATTGGACCTTGAAGTAATACACCCCAGCTTAGCTTTTCCCCATTCCTTGTTTCCTTCTCCACAGCTTTCCCCCCCGCTGCTATAATGAAAAAGGGGGTGTTACAACAATAAGCCAGTGTAAAACCCGATATGGCTTTTTTATTATTTTTTAGGCCTATTTCCTGTCTATAAATACTGAACTACTACAAACTGTTTCCAACCAACACCCCTTGTTTTGGAAAATTAGAGGACCCACTTTTTGCATAAAATTTTCTCATATACCTATCTTTCTCTTTTCACTTCTTTATTACTCTTCTTTTCATACTTTTCTTTCTCTCATTCAACTTCTTTCTCATCTATTCCTACTTATTTTCTTTTCTCCTCTTTATCTTTCTTTCTCTCTTTTTCTCCTCCCACTCTAAAAATCTTCTTTCTCTCTCCTCTCCTAAATATCTATGATCACTCTTGATCACTGACATCTCTCTTGAATCTTGTTTCAAATGATCTAAACCTCTTCTTCTCCCCTCTCTTTCCAATCAGCTTTTCAAGTGCAAAGAGAAGAACAACTAAGAACACACTCCGTATTCACACCAAGAAACGAAGTGTGATTAGATGATCTTAACTCTATCATCTTCTCCTCCCTCTCTTCCTCCTCTCATCTCTCCTCTCTCTCCTCGACTCCTCCTTTCCTTCTAAGTATCAACGCACACAAAAACCTCTAATGTAATCATCTTGATCTTGTTTATTTGTGTGATTTCGATAGTGTGAAATCCGATAAGTGTAGATTTAGGAATGAGTATTGATTGTGACGTGGTAAGATTTGTCTCTCTAGCTAAGACTAGGAACTCGACATCTAGCTTAGTGTCTCAGAAAATAACGTCAGCGAACGTTGTAAAAAAACGGCGTTTTTCCCTTTCTTTCTACTTCTTTCTAATTCCCCCCTTCTTTCCCCTTTCCCCAATTCCTCTTTCTTTTCTCCTATACGCTAAAGGGAGCGTGTTAGACATAGTGAAATCTCGAGTCGATCTCGCGGAGATTGAATAAGGAAGGCGAATAGTGGTGCTTCATAGCAGAACCACTATAAGATCTTGGTGTCCTTGGCTTTGGTGGTTTTTCCCTTTCCTAATCTCTTTACATTATTAATTGTTGTTTTAATCTAGTTTTTAGTTCTTTAGAGATAGTTATTGCTTGTTTCAATTGTGGATTGGTTAAACAATAACACACTCGGATCTAAAGGAGACAAAACATTTTTTTTTGAAAGCAAAACTTTTTTTTAAAAAATGAAACTGTAAAACTATTCAAAAACTATTCAAATAGTCAAACCCCATAAAATTCATTCAAAAACAATCAAACCACCCCCTTCTAGTTTTTCCTCCACAATTGGTATCATCATGAGCCAAGTTTATTTATATGGACTTTGACAAAATATCTCAGAAGGAATCCATTTGCAAAAGACCACACCACCTAACTTTTTGAAAGTGATAGTTTTAATATATTGGAAAAATAGATTTTCCGGAGAAATAAGTTAAAATCAAAAGATCAGATCGTTTGGGAATGTTATTTACCAATCAAATGGTGGATTTTCATCACAAACATCTTTTCATTCTCAAAATTTTTCAACATTTCCAACCAATTGTACAAAAATCATACCCAAAATCCATTCCCGAAAATCATATATAGATAGGTTATCAAAAGGGGTGGATTTAGTGGTTTGCATATCCACACGAATCTATCCCCATAAAATCTTAATTATTAATATTTCCCTTCCCATTTTTGGAAAAAAACAAAACTGCTGATTTTAAAGCGCGAGAGACTTGGTGAAAGATAATGAAAAAAAAAAAAAAAAGAGAAAGATAAAAAAGTAGCACGATCCAGCACCTTGCAAACAAACCCGGCCCCCCCGCCCATCAATAGCCGTCCCCCCCTGCCCCTCTCCTCTCCCCCCCTGGCACCCCTTTCCCCCCAGCCCGCCCCCCCCCCGTCCTCCACCCCCCCCCCCCTGCCCCTCCCCGGGGTCCCTCCCACCTAGGGGGGCCTCCCCCCAATTTTATCTGATCACTCCTCCCGCCTCCCGAAGCCCGCCTAAATGCGGTTATATTACAATGCTCTTGCAAGAAAAGAATGAAAGAAATTTTATAGTGTAACACCAAAAGAAATTATGGAAACTTTGTTAATCCACCCATCAAGGTAAAAGCCAAGTCAAAATAATAAGATCGACCTTTTGTTCACTACAATAGAACAATTCATCATTTCCAAAGACGAATCTATAGATATTGCATTTGCTCTGAGATTAATACTATTATGTTACTTATCTAAAGCTCTATAAATGAAGGTTATTCTCTAAGAACTATGTAAATGAAGTTTCGTTGAGGGCTCACATCTAAATGGAGAGCAAAGGTCACGGCGATTGAAGAGTCGAAAGACTTAACGTCACTATCTTCTTGAGATAAACTTATCGGGATCCATCAAAGTTCGACGCAACATGCGATCATCAAGAAAGATTCTGAAATAGTCAAAGCAAAAGTTGAAAGGAAATCTATTGCTTTAAAGGCTAAGAAAGAATCTTATAGATGAAGAGTGTTCGACTTTCGGTAGCGAAGACGAAGAGTACGCCATGGCGGTAAGAGACTTCAAGAAGTTCTTTAAAAGAAGAGGTAGATTCGTGAGACAACCTCGGAACGACAAAAAGACGTTCCAAAGAAGCCGTGATGACAAGAACGGTAAAAGTGATAGAAAATGCTTTAGATGCGGCGACCCGAATCATCTTATTGGAGAATGTCCAAAACCACCAAAAGATAAGAACCAAAGAGCTTTTGTCGGAGGCTCTTGGAGCGATAGCGGTGAAGAAGATGATGAGAAGGTCAAAGATGAAACGTGTCTTGTAGCTCATGCATCAAGTGAGGTATGTTCCGAATCATCTTACTTTAGTGATGAAAACTCATCAATTTATGATTTAGCTTTGTTATGCAAAATGAGTCTAAAGATAATCACTAAGAACAAAAGGTTAAAAGCTACTAGAAATAGTCTAGAAAACAAGCTTAGAGAATTAAAAGATAAATTATCCACACTCAAGAAAAACAAGGGAGTTGATCTCGATTGTGCAAAGTGTCATACGCTTAAAATTAAGAATGAAAAACTCAAAGAAGAATCCACTAGATTAAATAAATTTGAAAAGACAACATTGCTTAAATGAAATGTTAAGTAATCAAAAACCCTCTGATGATAAACTAGGTTTAGGGTTTAATTCATTTGAAGCATCATCTAGTGGAACTAAGGAAATAAAATTTATAAAAGCTTAAAAAATGGTGTCCTCTGATGGAGGTCCCATAAATATGGGGCGACCCCCAAAATAATTATGGGACCGCCACCAGCAACGTCTGGATCTGAGAAAAGTGTGTCTTTTAAAAAATCTTAGACCAAAACACATAATTGTAAACAAATCCAAAGTTCCCGTTGCTAGTGACAATGAAGTTAAACAATTCTATAAGCCATTGTAAAAACTCAAAGTTGAATTTTCGAAACCGAATTTTAGATAAAAAATCCACCTCCTAGAAGAATCAATAAAAATTATCCTCGTGCCAAAACACCACAAACAAAAAGAAACATTTTTCGACAAAATCGACCTCATGGCTTTCCTGTAACTTGGAAAAACTTTACACATCAAAGTTACATGCCATAGGAAATTTGTTCTCCATTTCCTCATCCCAACCAATTGCATCAAATGCAAAGGATGTTTAGCACTAGCAACTTTGGACCCATGAGATATTGGGGACAAAATGTTTGAGTCATTATACTATATAGATAGATATGCCTTGGAGTCGACTTGGAACCTGACGAATGGATCAAGGATAGCAGATGCTCTAAACATATGACGTAACCGAAAGCTCTTCTTCTTACTTACAAGGTGATACAATAGAGGTAACGTACTTTTGGTATACTCTTCGCGGCAACATCATTCAAAGTACGATTTCTAATGACTCTCCAAAATAGATAATGTAGAACAATGTTGAAAACTTAGGATTAAACTTTGGCGTACGTATAGAAAAATATGTGAATAATAAGTGAAGAGTAACTTTTCTTTGAACCATGATAGTGAAATCACTAAGGACTGTAAAGATCAATAGGTAAAGTATTAGGAAGCAAGGCTTATATGAGATGAAATTAGGAAATAAGCGCAAAGGATCAAATTTGCGTCTACCAACCAAGCGATTGATGAAAATTCCACATTGTAGCATAGACGGAGATTAGATCACGCAAACATGCATCCTCTTTTCCAACGTTGGCTATCTAAGGAATTAGTTAAAACCTTACCTAAGCTTACAGTTAGATCAACATTTTTGTGATGCCTTGCAAAATGGGAAAACAAGCTCAACGCAAGTCAACACAAGCTAAGAATAGATAGTTCTCAATGACTAGATGATTAGAACTCTCTCTTCTCCATATGGATCTCTTCGGTCCCAGTCCGCCGTACGGAGTTACGGAGGAAACCACTACCACACCCAAGTTATAGTAGAATGACTACACTAGGTATACTTGGACTAGGATTCCTTAGACTAAAATCTGAAGCTTTCGTTCAATAGTTGATAATATTTAGTGGAAATCCAAAACCAATTCGGTTGTTCAATTATGTACAATAAGAATCGACCCACGGTAGAGAATTTGATAATGAGGTGCAATTTGGAGATTTTTTGGTAATGCACGGTATTTAACACATAACTTTTGGGCTCCACGCACTCCTCAATCAAAAGCGTGACAGAAAAGGAAAAATAGGAACACTTTAATAAATGAGTAGGACTAATGTTGAACAAGCAATCCCCCCCCCCGTTAGCCAAGACAAAAGTTTTTGTGTAACGCCGTAGATACATATAACAAACATTCTAACTGAAGTTTCTCCATTAAAGGAGCCATTCTAGGAAAAAACACCTTAACGAACTCTTAAGAGGTAGGAACCTACTTAGATTAAATTTTAGCAAGGTGTTTGGAAGCAAGTGATATCATTTTGAACTACCAAAGACTACCTTAACAAGTTTGATCACTTTCAAATCATACGAAGGTGTCTTATTTTAAGTTTATTCCAAAATAGTAAAGCCTAATCATTCCTAAACAAACACACTACGAAAGTCGAAGAAATCACTTAACGTGACATTTGATGAAACTCCTCCACCTCTAAACATCAGACTTGTGATGATGACTTAGATGAAGAAGAAGCAATTAAGGTCACCGAAAAAAAAACTAGAAAGGACATTGCAAGATGAAAACTTTAAGAGATTGATGAAATCGTCAATATAAAGGAATCTAGAACCATCCATATAAAAATGTTATAGGAACAACCTTAACCAAAGAACCTTTTAATGTTCACATAGAGACCGAGAAACTAAATTAACTCTTTTGTTTTATATAAACTAAAGAACGCTAAGAAATGTGGAATATAGCCATTAGGAGATGAAAGTTGGATAGATCCGCCATGCTGGAAGAATTAAATCAATTCATTGCTTAACCACTACATTTTTGGAGTTAGTTCCACAACCTAAGAATATGACAATCATAGAAACTAAGTGGGTATTTAGAAATAAGTTAGACAAGAACGATGTTGTTTCTCGAAATAAGGCTAGGTTAGTTGTTCAAGGTTATAATCAACAAGAGGGCATCGATTATGATGAAACTTAAGCTCCAGTTGCTAGACTTGAGTCTATTAGGGTATTATTAGCCTATGCTTGTGCCTTAGATTTTAAACTATTCTAAATGGATGTAAAAAGTGCATTCCTAAATGATTTTATCAATGAGGATGTATACGTGGCTCAACCTCCGGGATTCATTGATTTCGAGAAACCGGATCATGTTTGTAAACTAAAGAAAGCTTTATATGGTCTTAAACAAGCACCCAAAGCTTGGTATGATAGACTAAAATCTTTCCTTATTAAACATGAATATAAAATGAGAATGACAGATAACACTCTTTTTACTAAGAAGAAAAGTCCAAATCGTATCTTTGTTCAAATATATGTTGATGAAATTATATTCGGTTCGTCTTGTCAAGACATGTGTGATGAATTTGCCAAAATCATGCATGACGAGTTCGAGATGAGCATGATGGGTGAACTTAACTTCTTCCTTGGATTACAAATAAACAAATAGAAAGATGGTATCTTCTTTAATAAATCTAAGTATAATTAAAAAAAATTCTTAAAAAATAGGTCTAGGTAAGTGAAAGAACTAAACCAACGAAAAACCCTCATGTGTCCTCCAATACTAAACTCACAAAAGAAACGAAGAGTGTAGAGTAAGTCGGTAGATAGTACAAAGTATCGAGGCATGATAGGTAGTTTATTATACCTAACGATAAGAAGAAGCCCCGATATCATGTTTTTTGTGTCTGCCTTTGTGCCCCTTCCCCAGAGGCTCCAAAACTTCACCAACCATGAGCGTTTCAGGCGAATCTTTTGATACAGTATAGGCATTACGCACTTAGGTTGTGGTATTCTCTAAAGGGACCGCATAGCAATCGTAGTATATGCCGCTCTGATCATGCCATGAGATTATGTGGACCAAAAGAGCACTTAACGGTATTTTGTCGTTCGTGGGATGTTGTGTGACATCCTTGGATCTCGAAGAAAACAAACCGCTTCTAAGCTATATCCACTAGCCGATGCCGAATACGGTAAGCGCCGTGAAGCATGTCAACAAGCACTATAGAGAAATACAAGCTCTCGATCGACTAAAACGACGTACACGTTCCATCATGAGTGTGATAAACAAAGGCGCGATTGACCTTAAGCAAAACCCATGCAACATCTCGTACCAAACACATCAAAATACGTCACCACTTTCTTCGTGATAATGTCCAGAAAGGACATATCTCAATCGAAAAAGTGCCGTCCGTCGACAATATTGCCAACATTCTCACTAAACCCCTTAAACGTGAATCCGTTTTAAAATAACTATCTACCGTCTAGGTTTAAGGAAAGATTGGAATCACATTCTCATAATTTCATATTAGTCTCACCCCCCTGCTTCTCCGTTCTTGCCTATCTCAATTCTAGTCCGTGTTCCATTCTGTGTCGTGACAACTTGAATACTTTATCCGAAGTACTTTAAGCATCTTTAATTCGCGAAATGCAAATTAAAATGTCACTCCTCTTCAATTTTTATCAAAAACTAAGTCCAAAACCCTTTACTGAGGGCGGCCCCCATACCATAGGCGCCCCCCCAATATATTTGGGATCGCCAGGCTTTATGGGACTGCTATCAGCAGACTCCCATATTTTACACTTAGTCAAAAAAAAAATCAAACCACAAAAACAAACACCCCTCTTCATGCTGCAAGTGACGAACACGACCAAAACCACTCTAAAACTCAAAATCACCCATTAAAACTTTAATTGAAGACCAAATCAACACCTATGATCATTCATAACATCCTAAAGATCAACTATTGTAAGTCATTTCATCTATTTTCTTTCAATTTGAGTCTAGGGTTCATGATTAACATGAAAAATTAAAACTGGGGATTTTCTATTTTTCTTTCAATTTCATACAATTAGGACTACTAGGATACAATGTATAACTAATATGTTACCCGTAGACATATGATTTGCATATATTAGTGAGCTTGTAGAAAAATTGATTTTGAACCAAAACCCCAATTTTATTTTCAAATCACTCACGCTAGGAACATAATAAAATTGTGGTTTTGCATTGTTAATACAACCTTAAAATGTTTTCAAATACATGCATAATGATCTCATGAACAAATTTTGAGATACATAATTCATATGTATTTTTTTGACTTGTTTGAATGAGCAAAATCAAACTAAGGAGCGTATGGATTAAATCTTAGGATTTATGTTTAGGTCGAGTTAATCGTTACTCCACATTTAGGCACACACTAGACCTTTCTTTAAATAAAGGAACCTCACTAAAATTGTCTTTTTCAATTCAAGGCGAAATAACTTTAGAAGATGAATTACGGTACACAAAATCATATGTTCCAACAATCTCAAATGAAAACTATATTCCTGACATCTTAAAACCCGTTATTCGAAACCTAGAATGTAGGTCAATTCATGAAGGTCGTCCTGTGTCTCCTGAATCCACTAAATATGATAATATTTAAACTCTTTTTCAAATTATTAAACTTTTGAAAATATATGAACTTCACGAAGGGATTTGTCCTAGATTTCTACTTGAATTCTACTCTTCAATAGAAATTACCAAAAATGATGATCAAAATATCCTTTTAACATTCTGGGTATTAAAAAGAACATTTCATTTTTCACTCGAGTCATTCGCCTCGATTCTCTCCATTCCATGTGAAGGAGAATGTTCTTACTCTGAAAAATCATCTCTCGACTCCTTGAAAACTAATCAAGAGTCAAACACACCCTATCAAACACACATTCCAACACCAAATGAAATTATTCAATCAATCACAACAACTGGACAAACCATTTTTCAAAACAAAATCCTCAAGGAAGAGCTTCGTCATGACATGAGATCTTGGAATGAAATCATTCAAGATAATGCATTTGGCACTCAAAATGACTCACCATTTCTTCCTGCATCATCATGTCACATGATGTATTGCATTCTAACAAGTACTCCTTTCAACTTTGCCTACTTTCTAACCAAACGAGTTGAAAAGATAAAAAATAAACCAAATTCTCCAATGCCATATGAAATGATTCTAAATCGTCTATATGATCACATCATCAAAATTAATCCTCATCTACGAAAATCAAAATACAAATCATACTGGTCATCCATGAAACCATGGGTTCATCCTACTCATTTTCAATCTATCATCTACATATCTTCCGAAGACGCCTCAAGTAATGATTCAAATGATTGTTGAGATATTTCTTATGAATTATTACTAGACATTATTACTATGTAATATTTTCTTAACCCCTATCAACGGCCACTCAAGTACGTGTAAAACATATCTATGTTATTATCTCATGCTTGCTATATGAAACTTAGTTGATCTTTAATTCATTTATATGATTCTACTTGGCACCATTTGCATGATTTCTTTTCTCTTTTAGCTAGATTATGTAATTCTTGAAAAAATGGAAATGCCACAATCATACTTCCAACCCACTTAAGTTATTCTAGAAAACAATTAACCCTTGGAAAATTTGGTAAAAACGCCCAGAGAACGGCCCCCCAAAATCAAGGGCGGCCCCCTAGTATATATGGGACCACCTGAGGTTTGCGGGACCGCCATCAAGGGAACCACAAACTTTCTTGTCCCCTCTTTTTCTGCAACTTTGACCATATTCTACTTAGTTTCAGTCATTCTTTCCTTTCTAAACAAAACACTTCTCCAATACCATGACTTTCCCAAAATTCCTCTATATATGAACATTATTCTTTTTCATCTTAATCACATCTTTACTTCTAAATCTTTCACTTCTCTTTAAGTTCTTAATGTCATCCTCTAGCAAATCCCCTCGTGACTACTCACAAAAATACCAAAGGGCCATTCTCGAACCTTAGAGACAAAGTCATGGTCTTCCTCCCTCACCACCTTCTCCTCTACCAACTAGGATTACTTCCACTTCCCCCTTCTCAAATGACTCTCTCTCATATTCTTCACCTCTACAAAACTCAACTCAAAACCTGAATGAAATTCATCACCTATTCAATCTGCTTGACATAAATCTCCAACAAGCAATTAAGGCTATAAATCCTTCACCTCCTACCTCACCATATATCCCTCCACCTTCTTTAGAACAAGTAAACTTTCATTTAGAATTTTGTCATTGTTGCTTGGATACCCGAATCTATTTGATACATTGAAAGATGACCTAAATCGTATCAAATCTCCATCCTCAATAACAACCTCCTTACCATAATTGAGCAATCTCAAAAGCTCAAGTTCACCTAATAATAAACAACCCATCTTTTGATTATAGCATCTTCTACTCTTCAAGAATTCACTAGTATAGATCTATGCCTTATTATGTCTTTATAGTTATCTACTTTCTATTTCATATAAATGTTATATGAATTTGTCTTAGCTCGTATTAGATCTAGTTTTATTTTATGTTGTATGAATGTATTAGTTACATTCGCTATTGTATGAGTTTCTTGTTGGTTGAATGAAACTCTCTTTTGGGTGACTTAAATATAATGTGTTACTTTAAAAGATATTTGTCTTGCACTTGTACTTCTAACTTTGTTTTATAGCAAAACAACTTTCGTAAGATCAAGCCCTTGGTGCCCCGAACAAGGGGGAGCATACATCAAGGGAGTCTCATATATTTGATATCGTCGATTTCTTTCTTCCTTTAACAACTCACTGATCATCCTTTTTGAATTCGACAAAAAGGGGGAGAAATGGAACAAAACTCATTAATAATGTGTAACTATTAATTTTATACAAAATGAGTTTATATTTTGTCATCATCAAAAAGGGGGAGATTGTTAATACAAATAATGTCTAAAAACGTTATTTATATTTTTTGGCCTCTCAACGTTTTGATTATAACAAAATATAAAAACGCTTACGATAAAATTAAACGTTTACAAATTATTAATCGTAAAATTTCATTTCTAAGATTAGTGTTCACTTAAGGTATGAACAATCAAATCATTAAGCATGATTAGTGATCAAGAAAATATTTTTCTCTCATCTATTACATTTACAAAAGATTTTCACAAAATTAATTATACAAAATATTTTCTAATTAAAAGAAAAGTTTTATTAAAAACATAAAATTTGAAATTTAAATTTCCCCCCCAAAACGGAAGCTTCTACACCAGATACAACATTCCCCGACAAAATACAAAAAAGGTAACGGAGTCTATGGCGGCCCCCTTATAGGCCTGGCGGTCCCCTTATATATATGGGACCACCGGGACCGCCACCAGTTACCATTGGTTTTTCCTGTCTATAAATACTGGTCCACCCCTTGCTGAAAATCATTCCTCTTTGCACGAAATTTTTTAGTTTCTTCTTTCTCTCTCTAAAGCTTATTTCTCTCACTAAAACTCTTGATCACTAACATACTTAGATCTTGTTTCAAGTGATTTAATCTCTTCTTCCTTTTCTCTTTCTCTCATTCAAGGGCAAGAGAAAACACGCGTATTTGTACAAGAAACGAAGTTTAAATTTAGTGATCTCTCCTCTTTATCTTTAAGTTGCCAAACCTCTATTGTATTTTATCTGTGAATTTGTGTGATTCGGATATTATGTAGCCTGATATGTAATCTTGTATGGTTTTATCTTGTGAAGTGGTAGATTGGTTCTAGCTAAGATTAAGACTCAACATTTAGCTTAGTGTCAAAAAATAACGTAAGTGACGTGTAAACGGTTTTCTCCGCCTAAAGAAAGCTTGTTGACATAGTGACATCTTGAGTCGGATACTCGAGGAGTGGAATAGGGCGAAGAGGTGCTTTGTAGCCGAAGCACTATAAAAATCGTGTGGTCCCCTGTTGAGTTGTTTCTTTCCTTCTATCTTACCTTATATTATTTTATCTAGTTTTTAGTTTAATAGTATTGCGTGTTTCATATTGTGAATTGGTTAAACATATAACTCGGATCTAAACATTTTTGAAAGTAAAGTATTTAAAATGTAATACAAACGTGTAAACTATTCAACACCCCTTATAGTTTCCACAATTATGGCTTTATTAATTTCACGGTAATCGATGCATAACCTCATTGACCCGTCCTTCTTCTTAACAAAGAGTACTGGGGCTTCCCAAGAAAAATACGTGGTCTGGGGGGGGGAGGGGGGGGGGGGGGGGGGGGGGGGGGGGGGGGATGTGGGGGGGGGGGGGGGGGGGGGGGGGGGGGGGGGGGGGGGGATAGGGGGGGGGGGGGGGGGGGGGGACGGGGGGGGGGGGGGGGGGGGGGGGGGGGGGGGGGGGGGGGGGGGGGGGGGGGGGGGGGGGGGGGAGGGGGGGGGGGGGGGGGGGGGGGGGGGGGGGGGGGGGGGGGGATGGGGGGGGGGGGGGGGAGGGGGGGGGGGGGGGGGGGGAGTGGGGGGGGGGGGGGGGGGGGGGGGGGGGAGGGGGACCCGTCCTTCTTCTTAACAAAGAGTACTGGGGCTTCCCCAAGGAAAAACACTTGGTCGGATGAATCCTTTATCTAATAGCTCTTGCAGTTGTTTCATTAGTTCTTGCATTTCTTTGGGTGCTAATTGATAAGGGGCCTATGAGATAGGAGTTGTTCCTGGCAATAATTCAATAGCGAATTTGATTTCACGGTTTAGGAGCAAACCAGTCAAATCATCAGTGAAGTCTGGGACGATAAGAATGTCATTCAAACCTTGGGATTTTCCCCTTGTTTCGATTACGTTAGCTAAATAAAATGTGCACCATTTTCTTAAACATTTTCTAGCTTGCATCAACGTTAGGAACTATGATTATGTTATGTTGCGTTCACCACGAGAATTCCCGTATGGTGTATGAAATTTAATGCTTTTTTCTTTACAGTTAATAGCGGCATTAAAATTGGACATCCAATCCATGCCGACGACCACATCAAATTCTCCCAAAGGCATTAGTATTAGATTAATAGGTAGGGCATTTCCTTCTATTTATATGGTGTAATTTGGACATAACTTATTTATATAAACTTTTTTGTTATTTGTTATTTCTACCAGCATTCCCACCTTCATACATATAGGAGGTATAAGTAAGGTATTACTTAGTCTATCAGCTATGAAAGATACTAGAATCAAATAATGCTCTAACATGTAGTGTGTTAAGTATGATCATACCTGTCATGATGTCGTTTGTTTCTTTGGCATTTTGGGAAGCTATTTGGAATTTCCTACTAGTAACCTTGTGTTTTTGGTTATTTCCTTTCAATGGTGTTTAGGCGAGTGGTGCCTTTATCACTAGTTTCCCCTTTGCGTTATTCTTATGTGGGCATACAGGTGTTTGGGGTCTTGACATATATAGCATTTACGTTCCTTTGAATTACAGTCTCAAGCCTTGTCATCTTAAACAGAATCCATGGGAGCTTTATCTTTCTTTGATGGTTTAGAAGAGGATTCTTTTGCATCCTTCCTACTTTTACTTCTCGTATCCCCCTATGATCATTGGGAGGATCTTGATCATCGTGAGGCCTTATTCTTAAGTTTGGCTATGTGTCTTGTGCATTCAGGTACTCTTAATTTAGGGAGATGTATTTAAACAAGATATTATGGAGCTGTTGATGTATATCATGAGTGTCAAAATATTTATTCTGATACATCCTGTTATACAACTTTATCTTCAACTCCATTTATGAGAGATTATCAGTGGTTGTTGGTGATGGTGTAGTAAAAAGATTGATTTGATTGTTCTTTATAACTTCGAGCATAATATTGTTAAGACGAGGCTTAACAAAAGTAGCAAGGACTTTTGTCACATGTGTGAGCAGCTATTTCTTCATTTCAGTTAAGAGCTTTGCTTGGACAGACTCTTCTATAGCTTCAGGAACATTGATTGTTGATAGAGCTTCCACCTTCTATCATATTATTTGAACTTCTTTTCAACGGCCTTTTTGAAGTTTAGCTTTGTGTGCATAGCCTTTGTTATGAGCTTCTTTGATTTGGCTTGAATAGAACTATGTTGGGGATTTGTGATCAGGTTATGTGTTGTAGTTGCTGACAGAGATGATATGTGACACCCGTGATCAAATCAGGTTAGTTTAACCATTAGCGTTAGCCTGATTATCTGTTATGTGATTCAAATCGTGTGCAAATGTGATTCATGAGCTAAATATGTGTGTATGATGCTATAAGTGGATGGTATATTCATTTCATTTCATTGATAACGATGCATGTGATATTTAAGATTTTAAATGGTTGCATTTATTTTGTTAGATACTAAATAATTAAACTTTGTGTGTGTCGTTAAGTTTCGATTCAAGTTTATTTAGTGATCAAGGTTCATTACATAATTTATTTATTAGTGAGTAATAATAATATTTGGGAAAAACATTAAGTGAAATAAATGTTTTACATTTAGTGTTAATATGTATTTATTTTAAACAAGTAAATAGATATAAGAGTAATTAGACTTTAAATAAAATAATGGTTTTTGAGTAAACAAATAATGTAAAGTATTTTGATAAACAAAAATGGAAAAAATAAATAAATATGGGTGTTTGTTTGGCCGGCAAAGGGAGAAAAAAAGAAAGAAAAGAAAGGATTTTTTAGGAATCCTAATTGTATAAAGAAACAAATCTTTTTGATATTATCCTTAAACTAGTATAAATACTCCCTTAAACCTAAACCCTAGATCATTATTTTTCCTCCCTCTCCCCTTTGTGTCGACCAGTTTCAAGAAAACAAAAAGGAAGAACATCAAATTTTTGGAAGAAAACTTAGGGTTCAAGATCGTGTGCTTTCGGGTTAAAAGGTTTTTCATATAACTCTTTACTTAATCTTTTCTTTTAATTCAATTAATTGTAACTTTTTAATTGGTGGAATTAGGGTTTTATAAAAAATCTATAAATATGATGTTATGAAAATTTATAATTGATTAGGGTATAATAATTAGTGCTTGGATGCGTTTGGTTAGTGTTAATTGTTGTAAAATTCGAAATTAAAACTGGGCAGATTTTTAGGTCAAATTGTAAGAGTCATAACTCGGTCATACAAGTATGTTTTATTGATTTTCTTGAGCTTAAAACTAACTACAGAGAGTCTACTTTCCAATCCAAGTGGTTTCGTGAATTGAATGTGAGCAGAAGTCAGTCAAAATAATTTTAGAAGATTCGTTGTCGAATATGAGTTTTGGGGATAAATTTTAGATTGTGTTTGTAAGGTCAAAAACCATATCAAAACATTTTTGTAATTGATGAAAATGCTACAGTAGTTGGTCAAGTCAAACTTTTTGGTGTGCAGATCAGATCCGAATCTGGACAGTTTATGTTGTCGATTTTTTTAAAAATAGTTAGACATGTTTTCATTGGTTGGAAAAATTACGAGAGTTTCATAACTCATTGAAGTTGATGTCATTTGAATTTGGAAGTCAGATGAGGTCATTTAGTATTTTATAAAAATTCATAAAGTGATTTCAAAATTCAGCAATAAACTAAAAATGTTATCACTAGTCTAAAACATGTATAGAGCTTAGATAATGTGTAGAAACCATGATGGGATATTTATAAATGTATTTTATACATTAGTATCCATTAATCGGAAGGTTACATATATAGAGCCGTAAAGCCTTGTTCATGTGTAACCCGTTCATTATGTTGTGTAGATTATTGCTTGGCTTATTAGCGCGCATTTGTGAAGCTTAAGGTGAGTTTCTCGTATCCCCTTTTTTAAATGTTTTCTTGGGGTGAAAATTGATACAAAATTGTTTTTTAAATTAATTTTCTATGCTACTTATGCGAGTTTCTCGTAGCCCCTTTTTAAATATTTTCTTATGGTGGAAATGGATACAAAAATGTTTTTAATATGTTATCTTTGCTGTGATTAAATGATTTTGAATTGGTTTTTATTTTGGACATGGTTATATAGTTATTCCTGTGGTGCTATTATGTGTACAAGTTTACATTATACATACGAGATACATGAATACATAGATACATGAGTTGCTTGTGCCATTCCAGGCAAACGTGGTAACTCTTATTGATGATACATGATTGATACATGGATACAATGCTAGCTTATTTTTGTGATGTTGGATTGGGGGTAACGCCTACCTACTTTATGATATGATTTGGTATGTTATGGTTTGAGATACACGATGCATGTTATTAAGCGTACGATTGTCCAACTTTTATTTATATGTTCATAACTTTTCTTTAATTTGTTTTATAATTAAACCTACGAGCTCACCAACGTAATGTTGACACTTGAGAGTATCCATTTTCAGGTGAAGATAGAGAAGCTTAAGAGATTGAGATTGCTTGGCTAGTGAGACTTTAAGATCCATGTATTGGAAGACTTACTATTTATTATCTGCATTTTCGTATTTGATGTACTTTCGTACTTGGTATTTTGTTATTTGGATTTTTGTTTTATGACTATGTATTGTTGTGTTTCGATTAACCTCGATACAAGTCCCCTCTTGTGTCAGGTGTCTTCATGACATTTTGATTTATTTAGTAATTATGCATTTTAGTTATTCTCTATTGTGACGTCATTGTGTTGTGACGATTCCTATCCTATTACGCCTCACGTTTTCACCTTGGCAGGGTGTGATATGATACTTGATGATCAACAGCGTCCTCAAACAATTCTAGCAAAATAATTTCAGTTGCTTGAACATCTACATTTGTACCAAATGGTACTTCAGATGCACTTGATAAATAGCTGGTTACCTCAGGATTTCCCTCTAGGTTAGCCAACACAAAGGTTGTTTGAGCATCGGTAAATACTGATCTACTCAATAAATCTGTCAATTCGTTTTCAGGTTGATCATTTAGGAGGTTTGTGTAATCCTCCATATATGAACAAATAACTACGGGACCGGTGGGTGTAAACTTGGGTAGTTCCTTTGATTTGTTATACATGAATACCCTAAATCTTGCTGCATCATCATATCCTTTATCAGATCATCATCGGATATGTCCATATCAGAATTTTCAGCATCATCTTTGTCTGTATCGGACCATGAAAAGCCAGTTGTTGCATCATTATCAGTATCTAAGAAGTCTTCAAACTCTCCATCTTTAGCAGCACTTGAGCCTTCTCCTTTGCTTGCTTATGTTTATTGTCTTATACTCTCAAGTCTGCTTTCCTTATATCCTTTTTGTAAGTCAAGAGTGATTGAACTGTTGGATCTTCGGTCGCAATACCTTTGAGTTTCTTTCCTTTTTCAGTAGCAAAGGCTTCTTCAAATTTTGCATTCACTTCTTTTTCAATGACCAGTTGTGTCATGATGCCTTGTTGTTGACGTCTCAATTCCTCAGTGATAACTGATTTTGCAAGCAAAACTGCTTCATCTTCATTTTCAAGGAGATTGTCAGCATATCTTTTTTGCCTTGGAACAACATCTTTCTTAGGCTTGCTAGAGACATTCACTTCTTGGTTACCTAAGCACATATAACCTTTACCATGTCCTCTTTCGACTATAGACACTTGTTGCTCTTCTGATTCCTCTTGAGCATTGCTTCCTCACTCTTCTTCTTCTTAGATTGATAAACTTTATATCGAGTTGATTGCTTGATTGTATCATTAATCATTGTATCTGTATCTTCATGCCAAACTTGAATTCACCATTTACAATATTTATCAGCTTAGACAGAAATAAATCATGTTCTTCATTATGCATGTCTACATTAGATCATCGAGGAATACTTTTGTTTGTGGATAAGAAGTGGTCAATAATGAGCTTTGTGAAGCGAGGCTAGATTAGCTTTGTTTTCTTGGTCGGCCTTGCCAACATGTCTAAGGCTTGCCATTCGAATTTATCCTAAATAAGTGATGCAAAGTACAAATTAACAGAGTGTACGATACCCCAAATGATTTGAAGTACCAAAAGTCTTGCTCTATCAAATATTGTCTCTTTTCCCGTGAGACATTTGTTGAGGACACTCAGAATAGCTCTCCAGGGTTAATAAAGTCTTGTTGCAATGAAGTGTGAAACTGCAATCATTTTTTATTTAGGATCTTCATCATAACCGAGTGTCTTGATGAAAGCAAGGAGTTCATTTTCTTTAGGAGGTTTGGTAAAGGTTTATCGGTAACTTTTGGTGGCATCTGCAGCATAGTGCGAAGTAGTTCAGCATCAAGTTGGAAATCTTTTGTGTCAAGTTTAAAGTGAAATGTGTTGGTGCTTGAGTTGTATGTCAGAGTTGTCCAAAACTACTGCATGTAGATTACTGGTACTGTGGCAGTTAAGGAAATTGGTTTGTATAGTTTGTGGTGTTTGAGAATTGAAGCAACAAGTTACATAAATGAACCAGTGATGTTTGAATATGAGGTAATACGCTGGTTATTCTTTGTAATCATGAGTCTGTTATCTCATGGAACCAGCTGCTCTTTAGATACAATTGGTGCTTGTGGATTTGCTCGAGACATGTTCAATTATGATAATAAGATTGAAAGAGTGATTAGTTTCACATGAATATATACTTAATCACATTTATTTCATATTATGTTTTTTATTCTCTCTGTCTATTTTGTATGGACGAGCAATTCTTTTTTTCCATACTTATGTCATTTTCTTGCTCATGTGCCTCTTTACTTTCTTTTTCTGACATAAGACGTATGCTCTTTTCTTTTCACATACGATTTTTATCTCTCGTTCTGTTTTTGTTTATCCTCACTTAAATTAAGTTCGAGGATACCATTTCTACAAAATAAAAGATAGAAGAATAAACGAGAATTTTTATGTTTCTCATGCTCAAAAGTGTTCATCTTACCAATCTTTAGAGAAATAGCATCATTGTGTAGAAGAAAAACTTTTTAGAAAACGATTGATTCACATGAGAATGAGTTTTCCTTTTAGTAAAGTAACTTTGAGCCTCGAAGATACACTGATTTATTAAAGGGATGCATTATCAGCTTTTAGGTAATAACTAGCCCTAATAACCATCTTGATTTATCAGAAAATCCAAGTTAAATTATTTCAAAGTAGACTTAAAAGAACTTGTGTTGTCTCTGAATTTCATCTTGCAAATGCATTGTGTTATTTTTTAAATCAATAGATAAGGATGTGTAAAAATCTGTAGCAATAAGGTTTATGAAATCTGCACACAATACTACTATTACTTTTTGGAAAAGTATCTCAAAAGAGATTAAGTGCCTCGAGAATACCACACAAGTACAAGTACTAATATAGTAATCCACTCCACTAGTGGGCGAAATCCGAAGATTAACGCATGAGTATTATAAATAATACCTTAGTACACTGTGGTGAATTTTACAAGAGATGTATCCAAATATAACATATTTAATAAGAAAGATAGTTTATATCGAAATACTCTTATATCTAAGACGGATGGTCATTAAGCTGCTAACAACGGTTTTCAAATATTCTCAAACAGATGCAACCCGAATGATGCTAACAATGTTTTTGAGTACCCTAGACCGGATGCAACTTAGATCGCTGGCGCGTCTTTCGATATAGAAATACTTGTTAAACTATTTTTTGACATTTTCACAGTTAACAGATAAGAATTGTATTCAAGAGTGTAAAAGCCTAATCATTTACACATCAAAAGATCATATTAAGCAGGGGATTTAAAAAGTCAAACTTGGTCAATGGTCAACGAGCAAAGTCAAAGTCAACAAAAACGGTGAAACAAATTCAGCAATCCAATCATATAGTCCGAGGTCCATGAGTCTAAGTTTACGAGGTACGTGTTAACCGTATTTAAATGTATACACACCCATTTTAATCTCGTATAATAATTTCGTTCTTGTTTTGTGAATTAAACGTTAACACCTTTCAAAAGTATTTAAGCTTGAAACACATTAATTTTTGAACCTTTTATGAATTCTTTGAACCTCTTCCTTTTAATCTTTTGAATTTTGAACCTTTGAAAATCTCATTTGCTTGTTTTGGTCCTGGTTTGCTCGAATGGGGTCAAACATGTCATTCGCTGGAATCCCAAAAGGGTCATTCGCTGGTTATTGACTAGGAGTCATTCGCTGGACCGAGGGAAACTGAGGTTCGCTCACTTTGAAACTTGTGGTTCGCTGGACCTAGGTCAACTGAGGTTCGCTAAGTTCAAACCTTATGGTTCGCTGGACTCAGGTTCGCTCAGTTCGAACATTATGGTTTGCTGGACTGAGGTTCGCTCAGTTTGGACCTTGTGGTTCGCTGGACCTTGTGAAATTGAGGTTCGCTCAGTTTGAACCTTGTGGTTCGCTGGACCCTATCAAACTGAGGTTCGCTCCATTTTGAACCTTATGGTTCGCTGAACCTTTTGGTGGTTCGATTGGGAGATTCGCTAAAAGCAAAATAAGTGATCAATGATCATATGTTCGTGCACAACATGTGAACCATATAATCTAAGCATTTTTCCAAGCATTTTAATCCACAATCAAATACATAAACACATGTTATATCACATCAAACGCACTCTAAATTTTTCTATAGGGCGATGTACACACGAAACACATCAAGATCATAACTTTCAAATTCATAACTCAAGTTCAAGGACCCTAAAGGATTTCTAAGAGTGTACAAGTGATAATAACACAAACACAAACAAATTTAAGCATGTACATAAACTCATTCGCTCGTTACAAGCTAGAAACATTGAAAACCTTTCAAGAATTAATCCTTTTCATTTCAAAGTGTTTATAATGCATTCCTAAGCATACAAGAGTGATACCAACACAATAACAATCACATTTGATGAACATTCATAGTCATTCGCCTAATTCGATCCCTAAATCACTCGAAAACTCAACCAAATCAAAGAATTGTTAAAACCGAATTGGCACAAGTTATAATACTCCTATATGTACAAAAGCCCTATGTCAATTTTAATTTTCAATCACTTTAAAATTTCAAGAACCCTAAACCCTAATCTAATGATTTCATGAGATCAAGGGTGAAATAAATCAATTCTTTTTACAAGTGATATAAGAAAGTGATAAGAAACATCTTTTGTGTTTTATCTTAAGCTTGAAAATAAATTCTTGATTGGTTTTGGGTTTGTGCGAATGACGAACAATAAGTGGGAAGGGAGATGGAGAAAATTTCTAAGTGTTTAAAAAATGAGGGAGGTTCAGTGGTGTTGGTGGTTATATAAAGCAAGTTTTACCAACCGACAACTTAAGTGCCTCTAGTTTTAAGTTTCATTCAAACTAGGTTTAAAACGTCTCTAACACACATAAAACCTTAAGGGTTAAACTATTTTGCATCTAAGGTCCTTGGGTGGTAGACTTTTAACAAGTTACACTTAATACCTTTAAAATTATTTCTATTTTGCAAAACTAGTCCGTGAGTTAACCCTGCTAACTCCCCCTCAAATAACTGGTTTAAACTTTTAACGCTTTTCTCGGTTATTTTCTCCTAACACTTTTTGAAAAACTATATCCGAAAGCATGTTCTCCCCCTCAAACAAAGACCCATTTTCTATTTAAAAAGCTGTAGTTTTTGTTTTTGTGGTCAAATTTCCTTGATTATTTTTCTCGATGATAAACTTTATTCTGATTATTTTCTTTTGATCATATCTGGAATTTTTCATGTTAAAGTACGTTCTCCCCCTCGAACAAAGACCCATAGTCTATTAAAGGTTTCTTGGATTTGTTCGAAAGATCAAATTTTCTTGAAAAACTTTTTCCATTGATGACAATAACATATTCAGATTTATTTTCCAGCATTTGAAAATTGATTGACCCGAACATGATTTGTAAGATCATTTTGAAAAAGAAAAATTGTTCGGGTCAAAGAAGATTTCTCTTCTTTTTAAAGAACAAATGCACTAACGCGTACACTTATCTTATCTAGAAAGCCCGGGTTGTGCACTAATTGTACACAAGCCATTTCTTGAGTTTCAAAACTTGGAATGTTTTGATTGATAAACTCAAGACCGAAAAGATTTCTCTTTTCGTTGTTAAGGATAAACGCATTAAAGCGTACATTTTCCTTTTATCTAAAGACTGGGTTGTTATCTGACATTTAATAACAAACCATTTTCATGAGCTTAAAAACTTTGAATGTTTTTGTAAATAGCCCATGACCGAAAAAACTTTTTTTCCCGTTGTGAGGATTAGTTATCTTTTTTATGATATACTATCCTTTAACATGAAGATCGGGTTAAGTAATTGCAAACCATAGAAAAATAGAAAAGACATGTTTGAAAACATTTAAACTTTTAGTCAAACTTTATCTACAATTCTGTGTCACTATTGAATGACATTTCTAAGATCGTAGATATTATCTATCCTGAAAGACATGCCAAGAAGATTCTTTTTGGGTTTTTAATTTTCTAATTTTGTATACTCTTTTCCTGGTTTTATATTTTGTATTTTGTTCTTGAAAAATATTTTATACAATGAAAATCTTTTTGTGCTTTTTGATAAAATATTTTACATATTATACATAGGATACATGAAGTAGTAATTAGAATTACTCTTCGTCTGACTCCGCAAGACTTTTCAACTATTCAGGCGTAATGCTTTGCATGCCTGGGCGGTTGATGAGAAATTCGAAGCATTCTCTTGTGAGTGCTTTTGTGAAGATATCCGCCAGCTGATAATCCGTCTTGAGAAAATAGAGCTCAACAATCTCATTCTTAACTTGTTCCTTGATGAAGTAGTATCGAACTGTAATGTGTTTCATCCTTGAGTGTTGAACAGTGTTGCAAGACAAGGCAATAACGCTCTTGGAGTCGCAGTACAATGAGATCTTGTTATAGTCAAATCCATAGTCAGTTAATTATGACCGCATCCATAGGATCTCTGCATAACAACCAGACAAGGAGACATATTCTACTTCAGTAGTAGAAATTGCACTGGAATTTTTCTTCTTGTATGACCAACTCCCTAAATTTTCACCCAGAAATTATGCACTTCCCGATGTACTCTTTCTTGAATCATGGCAGCCTGCATAATCTGTATCTGCAAAAGATGTTAGATCAAATCTGGTGTCCTTCGGATACCACATACCCATATTTATAGTTCCTTTAGGTATCGAAAGACCCGTTTAACCACAGTAAGGAGCTTTTTGTAGACTTTGCCTAAAACTGGGCACACATGCAGACAACAAACACTAAATCACGACGACTTGTTGTGAAGTACATAAAGGAGCCGACCATACTACGTTAACAACTAGGGTCAACTTGAGTCCCTTTTAGATCCTCATCAAGTTTTGACCTCTCCACCATAGGAGTGTCAACAACATCACATTGTTATAAACCATATTTCTTTAGCATTTCAAGAGCATATTTATATTGATTAATGAAGATGCCTTTGGGATTTTGAGAAATTTATAGTCCTAAAAAGAATGACATTTTCCCATCATTAACATCTTAAAACGTTTGCTCATTTCATTTGCAAATTCATCACAATAACTAGGACTTGTAGGGGTAAATCTTATGTCATCTACATAGATTTGTACCAATAAGATGTGCTCTCACTCCTTTCGTGTGAATAATGTCAGATCAACAACACCTTTCACAAATTTTTGAGAAAGAAGGAACTTCGACAATTGAACATACCAAGCCTGTGGCGCTTGTTTCAGTCCATATAAAGCTTTCATTAATCATAAAACATGGTTTGGATGATTGATGACATCAAATAACGTTATATATATACCATCATTTATCCCAAGTAAATTACCCACTTTTATATAATTATTGCAAGAATTGTTACTTAATTGCTTAAAGTTGTTATTTGCAGTAATTACGGAGTGTTTTGTGAAGACATGCTAAAAGGCGCACATTTTGGAGCTTAAACAAAGATATTTGAAGATACTTATTTCTGACTTAATACGTCGTATCCAGCAAAGAAGATACAGCGTATCAGCGCCTAGACTTCACAAGAAAACACGTATGCTCAATTCCTAATACGGTGTATCCTGCAAACTACATACGCCGTATCCAGCTGGTCAAACATTCAAAGATCCTGCATTAAATGTAATTGAGGAAAGATATAACTAATTGATTGTGAACATAGCGCGCACTCCAAGAAATATACCCCTATACGCCGTATTGACCTCACTCAATACGGCGTATCCACTAATTTTTAGAGACTATAAATTGAAGACTCAAAAACGAGTTTTCAGTGTGCAAAATCATATTCTCTATACCATAAAAATAAAAGTCGATTTTTTGAAGAAAAGAAGAGCAGCCAAGGTCAAGCATCGATCACGATTCCATAGAAGACACTGTGTAATTCCTATACTCTTGTAATCATTTAATTTTTGGTATCATTCGGTAAAACGTTTAGTTTACCTTGGTTAATTGATCACACTTGTATAATTACAATGGCTATGGGCTAATACCCTCGGGTATTAGCCATCTTAATGAAGATCTAATGTTTGGTTTGTTTTAATCCGGATTGCTTAATTTATCGTTGATTGATTAATTATGCTTATCACCTCATACTTGTCTATGTGCTTGAATATGCGACCTATCATTTAACTGGGTATAGTGAGACTGACCAAGTAATCTAGATACTGGGATAGCTCTCCATATCGTATTTTATATATCTGGACCAATAGGATCACAAATAATGTTTTATCTTTGCCTTTAGATTAGTGAGCTTAGTTGGTTTGGCAGGTGACCCTTGGATCAACAAGTACATTCTTAATCATTAGTAAAGACTTGAAAAGTGAACTACCAGTATATAAAATACCGTCAAGGGGTGAGTGGGTAAAGTCTCGATGGGCTAGGGTTTAACAAGATCATCATTTCTTTAATCCCTTAGATAGATTATAATTAAACTAAGAGTATGCTTTATGCGGATGCGTTAATTGTGACAGGATTCAACGTGTTGAGGTCTTATGATGATGTCCCGCCTAAGTTTTAAGAATGATATGCCGCCTCGAGATAAGCAGTCATTACACTAAACAAACAAACCAGCATTTAATCGGATTTAATATGGCTGATACAGTTTTCTATCATATGGCTTGTACCGCTCTTTTATCTTTTGATTTTCTTCTTGCGTGATTATTGTGTATTGAATTGATTTTAGTCACCATAAAACCTGTGCCATTTTCTTAGGCTGAACCCCCCTTATCATTAGAAATAGGTTTAACATAGGTTTAACAAGTAATTAGAATTA
This sequence comes from Tanacetum coccineum, assembly GCA_026074375.1. Taxonomy (NCBI): domain Eukaryota; kingdom Viridiplantae; phylum Streptophyta; class Magnoliopsida; order Asterales; family Asteraceae; genus Tanacetum; species Tanacetum coccineum. Next base: position 72,462 of record BQNB010007537.1, read on the forward strand.
ACTAGTCTAACTAGATTAACTAAAATACTGATAGAATATAAGGTTAACGACCTCACTCTTAGTGTTCGACACCTACTTACCACGAAACTCCATCTGATCGGGTACACTGCCCGTTAAAGTGTTGTTTTAGGTATAGTCGGCTAAATATAAATTTAAAACTTGGTAATCAATAAATATAACCTACACGACAATACATCAAGTTTTTGGCGCAGCTGCCGGGGAGTAAAAAAGTTTAATCTTTATTCTTATTAGTATTTCTAACCCTTAATTAGCTTAACCTAGAATTATTTAATTAGCATAAATTCTGTTTGTATTTATTGTGTGTTTAAATTTCTGCATTATTTAATTATTTTTAAAGTACTCTGCTTTGTAGTTCGGTTCCTTGTATGTGATTTCCAGCTTAGATTTATCATGGATGATCGAAACATCAGTATGGAAGAATACATCAGACTTGAAGAGGAAAAAGCTCAAAGGCATGGCCGAACGTTTAATTGGAAAACTGCCACATACGGTAAGATGGAATGTTGTGAAGATGAGGACGATTGCTTCACAAACTTCGAAACCAAATTCCCAGCTATAGCCTTTGATGACACATTAACGTCTGATGCAACACCCTCGTGTGAACCCACGATAAGTCCTCTTAACAAAAACAAAATTGATTTTAGAATATCGTTTGACGAATCCGACGATGAAGATTACATGGTAATTTTCGACAATAATTCATTTTCCTATAAAATAATTTCTGTTGATAATTTGAAAACGGATTCAGAAAATGACAATGATAAAGTCAATATGCCTTCGTTTCCATCACCCGAGCCTACGGACAATTATTTTGATGATTTAGACCGCTTTAAAGATTTTGAGAACGAAATTTCCAGCCATTGTTTACAATGATGCTCTAACGTCTAAATTAGATATCTTGACTAAACCAACTGTAAGTCCTCAACATATCAGGACCGATTTAGGCTTAGCGTCTTCCCTATCTCACTCGCAGGTGCCACAAGTGAATGGTTTAAAAAGGATTGTATTGGCTTAGTTACTACTTGGGAAGATTTGGTAGAAAAGGTCGTTCAAAAATTCTACCAGCTTTCTAATAAGAATGAAGAGATGGAAGCTGAGGAAAGTGATGAAACTGACGATATTGCTAAAATCTTCAAGATTGAAGGCAATTTATTTGACTACGAAACACCCTTGTGTAAAGCATTCAACGACTTTAACTACCTCTTTAAAATTGACACGCATCTGTTTACTTTTGATATCTAAGGAATCAAGACTTACGAGGAGTATGAGTTGAATAATACTGTGACAAGGGATCTTAAAGAACCATGGTTGGATAACGGGGTGCCATATCAACTATGTGATCATATATGTGAACCATATCATTTTAAGAATGGAATGACTAAATGGCCTACGTGTAGTTCAGATATTGATGGGTTTTGTAACGGTGGAGAACTACCTGGGATGGTTCCAGTCGGATGCATGACTTATTTCCAGGATCACAAGTGTTATGCTGAATTGGCTGATTGAAAACTGAAAGAAGAAACCTTAATGCACAAGACTAAAGTTGAAGAATCATGGGGAGATGCAACTCCTGGTGGGATGAAATTCTGTGCATGGTTGAAAAGCAGTTTTAAGAACTTCCATGAACTAGGTTATAATGTACTAGTAAAGCTAGAAGAATGTGGGTGGAAGGTAAATGCTCATGAAGTCGCCCCATTCACTCGTTGAGAAAATTACGGCTAGGGACCGTATCCAAACGCCAAAATTGAAAGAGCTTATAACCCTTATCTTGATATTAACCGTATCTTTGGTAGGAATTATGGAGCAGAAAGCGCTGGTTATACTCAAGACAATCAGGAACATAAGAAGGAACATCATGATCCATCAACCTGCCGTTTTAGAAGATTCAGGATGATAAAATACTCATTCGATGTTGAGGATGAGTATGTTGCCATTAAAGAACATGAGTGCTCTGAACATTCAGAATCCAACATTGATACATGTCAAGCTTATCGAGAACTTATTCGCATTATGGATGAAGGATGGCTCATGAAAAAGGCATGCGATGAATGAACGAAGAGAAAGAAAAAGTCTAACTTAAAGACTAGCTGAAAGAAAAGTGCTTATCGGGAGACAACCCGGTTGTTTTTAATTGTTTGAATTATAATTTTAATTGTTTGATTTAGTTTGTCTTCCTAGACACTCGATACGGCGTATCGAACCTCTATGGATACGCCGTATCAAACCTGCCTGGACATTATCAGTCTTTAATTTTTGCATTTAAATTTCTGCAAATCATTTGTTCTTACAGGATGTAATACATCGTATCCTTGGGTTTGGGATACTGCATATTGAATACCTGTTACCAGTGTGTTTAATTGTTTTCTTGCATTGTAACCATTGTATAACCGAGATAGGAATTGCACTTTTGTCTTTTAAACTTTTATGCAGGACCTTGCTATAAAGAAATCGACGATATGGTATACTCTAAATAAGAAGTGTGTTGAACTCATACGAGCATTCCAATGCCTCGTCAACACACTTTTGCTCAAGAACTTAAATTGGAGAATCATCCCGAGCAACATATCAGGGGAGTTCCTCGTTCTAATTCTATTTCCTATTTTCTTTAATTGTTTTATCTTTACAACGAGAACATTGTATAATTTAAGTGGGAGGGGGGGGATGGATAATTAGAACGTCTACTTGTCATTTATTTTACAAATAATAAGCTATATGCTTAAATTATGCCAAATTAAATTTTTTCTAGCAAAACTTTTGTAAAAATTACTAGTTACATGACCTAGCGCACTCATAAACCTTAAACAAAAATGTGGGAGGAATTTAAGCCTATTCCGTTTCCAAACGTTTACTAAAAATCCACAAAATTATGAGTGTGTCGGTGATGTAGCGGGACTTTAGAACTTGGCTTGGTATATCACTCAAGACTACAACGATGAGTACTATGAACTTAGATGGAGTAACATGTTTAACTGGTAAATTTATAGGAATACACCAAAAAGCCTAAATGTTGTAAAATTAACTAACTACATTGGTTAGTTAAACCCCGTGTAACCCTTTGCTTACTCTCACTATAAGAGTAAGATCCCCTAGAAAAACATGTTGATCCAGTCCTGTCTTTTTCACACCAAATGTCTATTTCGTTACACCTTGGCCTACCTTGTAGATTAAGCCTATTTAATCAAAGTTGCTAGTTGCTTTTGTGTAAAGTTTTGTATTTCCTGTGTCAAAGTGAAATTTTCTATCTCTGGTTAGGTCGGGAAATTGCACGATGCAATGGAAAAATATGTAGCTCGTGAATTTTGCTACTTTCGCAATTATGAATTATGTCCAAAGATGAAGTGTTGAAGGAAAAATTATCCGGATGAATTATGATTGTGAAGACAGTAAAATTGCACCAAGATTTATGTTTGAAAAAAATATAGAAAAATATAAAATGCATCAAAAAACGAGGAAGATAATTGATAGTCGGTTCGCTAAACTTAAACCGATGAAATACTTGGAAGGATCAATTATTCGTTGATATGTAGATAAAAATCAATGATGTATAGTGTGGTATAAAGTGGCCGATATCACCACTTTTGTAAAAGTATGTAAAATTTTGAATGATTAGGAAGTTGACCATTATAGGAACGCCAAATTAGGTTGTCTTTGTCATTTCTGTGATCGAGGTGTTTGTATATATTTCGAGTCTTTATCATGGAATGGTCGGGAAAAGTTTCAAGCAACTATATACTTTATTTGTCCAAGCTTAATCTATAACACCCCCCAAAATTAAAACAACATAGCAGAATACCACTTGGGGTGCTACTTCATAGCATAAAGTACAAGTTACAGAAAACGACTCTAAGTGAGACGTTTAATAAAATGTCACATTCGATTTAATAAAAGATCAGAGTTACACAGGTCCCAATAATTTACTTTTAACAAAAGTCATAAGAGTTCAAACATGACTCATTGCATATAGTAAAATTTTATCAAATGTGAAAGTAAACTAAGTCTTTAAATCTTTTGATATCCATGCCATACTCCCATCCAAGCAAGCACAAGCATAATCACCTGAGATAAAACATGCTAAAAAGTCAACGAAAACGTTGAGTGAATCATAGAGTTTATATGAATAAGTTAGAACACAAGCATAAATAGTAATTTAACGATGAACTTGTTGATCATACAAGCCATTTAAGAAATACTGCATTAAGCTCGTGACACCGATCCCATGGACGAAAAGCACAGATCATTTTAGATCTGTCAATAATAATATTGCCCCCAGGTTAGGTAATTGTCATATACCTACTACACATCTCGAATACAATATGTCCGTACATGGCGAGCTCACAATGGATGCTCCCAAAACCGAACCGGGTTGTCAAGCCCATAGATATCTATTAATTGCAACAGCGGGTACCCATCATAGGTACTTAACGGTTTACGAAAATGGGGTCTTTTGACAGAAGCTACTCAATGCAATCAAGGTATACAATAGGGTCCAACATACATGAAAACAACTTGTGTTCAATTTAATAAGTAGCATATATCTCCCTCACGGGGTTTAAGAAACAGTAAAGTGTTAAAGGCGGGCTATGAACTCCAACCAAGAATCAGAGTAGTGATCAAGAAATCAAAACAAGAGAGATTGAACCGGAACGTCAGACAATCAACCGGCGACATATTATAATAATAATATGCTATTAATATTTGAGCCATATAAAATATGCAACTTGTCGTAATTGTAGCATGTATATATATATATATATATATATTATATATACAAAATGTTCATAATTACGACAAGTTGCATATTTTGTATGGCTCAAATATTAATAGCATATTATTATTATGAATAGGTCGCGGTTGATTGTCGACGTTCGTCTATCTCTCTTGTTTGGATTTCTTGATCACTACTTCTATTCGTGGTGAGTTCATAGCCTCGCCTTTATAAACTTTAAATGTTTTCTTAAACCCCGCGAGGGAGATACATGCTACTTATTAAATTGAACCCAAGTTGTTTTCATGTATGTTGGACCCTATTGTATACCTTGATCGCATTGAGTAGCTTATGTCAAAAGACGTCATTTTCTGTGAACCGTTATAGTACCTTAATTGGTACCCGCTATTGCAATTAATGATCATCTATGGGCTTGACAGCCCGGTTTGGTTTTGGGGGCATCCATTGTGAGCTGCATGTACGGACATTTGTTTCAGAGATGTGTAGTTGGCTATATGACTATTACCTTATCCTAGAGGCATTATTATTATTGAATGATCTTAAACCCGCGTCCCGCACCTCGGATTTTTTCGTCCATGAGATTGGTGTCACGAGCTCAATGCTGTATTTCTTTAATGGCTTGTACGATTAGCAAGTTCATCGTTAAATTACCATTTATGCTTGTGTTCTAGCTTATTCATATAAACTCTATGATTCACTCAACGTTTTCATTGACTTTTTAGCATGTTTTATCTTAGGTGATTATGTTTTGCTTGCTTTGGATGGGAGTATTGGCGAGGATATCAAAAGATTTTTTAAAGACTCATGTTACTTCACACTTCTTAAAAATTTTACTATATGCATGAGTTATGTTTGAACTTTTATGACTTTTGTTAGAAAGTAAATTATATGGGACCTAGTGTAACTCTGATACTTTTATTAAATTCGAATGTGACATTTTAGTGAACGTCTCACTTAGAGTGTTTTTCTGTAACTTGTACTTTATGCTATGAAGTAGCAATCCCAAGTGGTATTCTGCTGTGTTGTTTTAATTTTGGGGGGTGTTATAGATTAAGCTTGGACAAATAATGATATAGTTTGAACTTTCCTCGACCGTTCCATGATTAATGATTCGAATTTTATACAAACAACTCCAATCACAGAAATGGACATAAGACAACCTAATTTGGCGTTCCTATACATGGTATCTTCCTAATCATCAAAATTTTACCATACTTTTACAAAAGTGGTGATATCGGCCACTTTATTACCACACATAACATCTCGTTGATTTTTATCCACATATCAACGAATAATCGATCCTTCCAAGTATTTCATCGGTTTAAGTTTAGCGAACCGACTATCAATTATCTTCCTCGTTTTTTTGATGCATTTTATATCTTTCTATTTTTTTTCAAACATAAATCTTGGTGCAATTTTACTATCTTCACAATCATAAGTCATCCGGATAATTTTTCCTTCAACACTTCATCTTTGGACATAATTCATAATTGCAAAAGTAGCAAAATTCACGAGCTACATATTTTTCCATTGCATCGTGCAATTTCCCGACCTAATCGGAGATAGAAAATTTCACTTAGACACAGGAAATACAAAACTTTACACAAAAGCAACTAGCAACTTTGATTAAATATGCTTAATCTACAAGGTAGGCTAAGGTGTAACGAAATAGACATTTGGTGTGAAAAAGACAGGACTGGATCAACATGTTTTTCTAGGGGATCTTACTCTTATAGTAAGAGTAAGCAAAGGGTTACACGGGGTTTAACTAACCAATGTAGTTAGTTAATATTACAACATTTAGACTTTTTGGTGTTATTCTATAATTTTTCCAGTTAAAGATTGTTACTCCACTAAAGAGTTCTTTAGTACTCATTCGTTGTTGTCTTGAGTGATATTTACAAGCCAAAGTTCTAAAGTCCGATACATTCACCGACACCACTCATAAGATTTTTGTGAGATATTTTTTAGTAAACGTTTGGAAACGGAATAGGCTTAATTCTCACAATTTTTGTATTAAGGGTTATAGTGCGCGAGGTCATGTAACTAGTAATTTTTAACAAAAGTTTTGCTAGATAAAATTTTAAGTTGCGCATAATTTAGCCTTATGCTTTTTATTTGTAAAATTAAATGAAAAGTAGACGATCTAATTATCCATCCCCCCCCCGCCCCTCCACAATTAAATTATCATGTTCTCGTTTGTAAAGATAAAAACAATTAAGAAAATAGGAATTAGAATTTGACGAGGAAACTCCCCTGATATGTTTGCTTCGGGATGATTCTCAAATTTAAGTTCTTGAGCAAAAGTGTGTTGACGAGGCATTGGAAATTGTGTATGCAGTTCAACCACACTTCTTATTTAGAGTATACCATATCGTCTCGATTTCTTTTAGCAAAGGTCCTGAGAAATGTTTTAAATGACCAAAAGTGGCAATTCCTATTCTCGGTTATACAATGGTTACAATGCAATGAAAAACAATTAATACACTGTACAGGTAGTCAATATGCAGTATCCCAAACCCAAGGATACGATGTATTACATCCTGTAAGAACAACATGATTTGCAGAAATTTTAAGCAAATTAGACTGATAATGTCCAGGCCCAGTAGGTTTGATACGGCGTTATTACCATAGAGGTTCGATACGGCGTATCGAGTGTCTAGGGAAGACACTAATCAACAATTAAATTATAATTCAAACAATTTAAAAAATCTGGGTTGTTCCGTGGTAAGCACTTTTCTTTCATCTAGTCTATAGTTAAGACTTTTTCCTTTCTCTTCATTCATTCATCGCATGCCTTCTTCACGAGCTATCCTTCATCATGTTGCGAATAAGTTCTCGAATAAGCTTGGAAATGTATCAATGTTGGTTTTTGAATGGTCAGAGCACTAGTGTTCTTTAATGGCAAACATTACTCATTCTTCAGCATCGACATTAGGTATTTTATCATCGCGAATCTTCTAATCTCAGGGCTGGTTGATGGATCATGATGTTCCATCTTATGTTCCTAATTGTCTTGAGCATAACCGACATTGTCTACTCCATAGTTACTACTAAAGATACGTTTAATATTAAGATAAGGATTATAAGTTCTTTCAGTTTTGGCGTTTGCATACGGATCAATGGGGGGGGGGGGAAGGGGTGGGGGGGGCCGTGGATGGGACCGTAATTTTTCCGAACGAGTCGTGAATGGGGGCCGACTTCATGGCATTTAACCTTCCACAAACATTCTTGTAGCTTTACCTAGACATTATAGTCTAGCGTGGAAGTTCTCAACCTATTTTCACCATGTACTGAATTTCATTTCACACCGAGGGAGTTCATTCCTATGATTCTTTAAACTTTTGCCTTGTGCAACAAGTTTCTTCTTTTAGTTTTCCATCAGCCTAATTCATAATTCATTTGTGATCTTGGAAAATAAGTCATGCTTTTGACTCGACCATCCGGTAGCTCTCCACCTTACAAAACCCATCAAATATCTAAACTTCACATGGCCGTTTGGTTTAGTCATCCATTCTTAAAACAATATGGGTTACTATTTGATCACATAGTTGTATAGGCACCCAGTATCCAAACCACGGTTCCTTTAAGATTCAAATTACCCCCACTTGTCACTGTATTATTCAACTCATACTCCTTGTAAGTCTTGATTCCTTAGATATCAAAAGTAAACAGATGCGTGTCAATTTTAAAGAGGTAGTTAAAGTCGTTGAATGCTTTACACAAGGGTGTTTCGTAGTCAAATAAATTGCCTTCAATCATGAAAGATTTTAGCATTATCATCAGATGTCATCACTTTCCTCAGCTTCCATCTCTTCATTCTTATTAGAAAGCTGGTAGAATTTTTGAACGAAACTTTCTACCAAATCTTCCCAAGTAGTAACTGAGCCAATACAATCCTTTTTAAACCATTCACTTGTGGCACCTGCGGGTGAGATAGGGAAGACGCTAAGCCTAAATCGGTCCTGACTTACCCCATTTATTTTGGTTGGCCTAAACTACTTCAAGAAAAAATTTTTTGTGTTCAAACGCGTTTTCTCCAATTGTCCCATTGAATGTATTATCACGTATCTTAACCAAAAATGCTCCTTGTATCTCGACAAAAAATTTACTCGTTCATTTCTACCCTCTCGTTATCATTAGAGACTGAAGTTCTTTCGGTGGTAACGAAAATTTAATCATTTGTTGTCTGTCATCTTGATTCCTTTCTTCGTCAAACAGTTTCCTAAAAATAAGCACAAATGATCAGTAGGATGTGCCCTCAGGGGAGAAACGCATAAAACAAGAAATCGAATACGAAAAATTACTATTGTTACTGTATTAGATGATCAATACGCCATATTCAATTAATTTGAAAACGGTCTATGAGTCTGCCGAAGGTCAGTACGCCGTATTGATTTTACAGAATACGCCGTATTGTTTAGAAGAACAAATACCGTTGTTTTCGTCTGCATCCAATCAATCGCGTCTCTTCTTGTTCTGAGTAGAAGGTTTGATACGCCGTATCCAACTAGTGGATATGGCGTATTAGTTGATCTATCAAAACATGATACTAAGAAAACAATTAGATAATGCGGGAATTTAAACACATAATTAAATTAAATACAAACAAAATTAAATTATAATAATTAAATTATTCTAAAGCTAATGGTTAGAAATACTAATAAAAATAAAGGATAAACTTTTTCACTCCTCGACAACAGCGCCAAAAACTTGATGTGCTATCGTGTAGGGTCAATTTATTGATTACTAATGTTTTAAATGTATATTAGCTGACTTAATCCTAAAACAACTCTTTAATAGGTCAGTGTACCGATCGGGTGGAGTTTCGTTGGTAAGTTGGGTTGTTCGACACTAAGAGCAAGGTCTGTTAACCTTATTATTCCATCAGTTTTTTAATTAATCTAATTATGATAATTCTACTTATTGTTAAACCTATGCTAAAACCTAGTTTAATGATAATGGGGGGGTGGGGGGGGGTTTGGCCGTGAGAGATGGCACAGGTTTATTTGGGTGACAATAATATAAATCCACTTCTAAAACACAATAAACACGCAAGAAGACAATCAAAAGATAAAAGAGAGATACAAATCAAATGATAGAAAACTGTATTAGCCATATTAAATTCGATTAAATGATGGTTTGTTTATTTAGTGCAATGATTACTTATCTCGAAGCGGCATATCATTCTTAAGACTTAGGCGGGACATCATCCTAAGACCTAGACACGTTGAATCCTGTCACAATTAACGTATCCGCATAAAGCATCCTTCTAGTTTAATTATAATATATCTAAGGATTAAAGCAATGGTGATCTTGTTAAACCCTAGCCCATCAGGACTCACTTACTGTTTGACGATATTTTACATACTGGTAGTTCAATGTTCAAGTCATTACCAATTAATTAAGAACATACTTGTTAAAACATATGGGTCACCTGTCGGTCCAACTAAGCTCATAATCTAAAGGCAATGATAGAACATTATTTGTGATCCTATTGATCCAGTAATATAAAACACAATATGGAGAGCTATCCCAGTATCTAGGTCACTTGTTAGGTATCACTAGACCTAGTTGAATGATAGGTCGCATATTCAAATACGTAGACAAGTATTTAGTGATAAACATAATTAAACAATGATAAATTAAGCAATCGGATTAAAACAAACCAAACATTAAATCTTCATTAAGATGGCTAATACCCGAGGGTATTAGCCCATAACCATTGTAATTATACAAGCGTGATCAATTAACCAAGGTAAACTAAACGTTTTACCGAATGATACCAAAAGTTAAATGATTACAAGAGTATAGAAATTACACGGTGTCTTTTATGGAATCGTGATCGATGCTTGACCTTGGCTACTCTTCTTCACTTAAGAAAATCGACTTTTATGTGTATGGTATAGAATATGATTTTGGACACTAAAAACTCATTTTGGAGTCTTCTATTTATAGGCTCTGAAAATTGATGGATACACTGTATTGAATGAGGTTAATATGGCGTATAGGGGTAATTTCCTTTAAATGCGCGCTACGTTCACAATCAATCAGATATATCTTTCCTTCTTTATATTTATTACAAGATCTTTGATTGTTTATCCAGGCTAGATACAGCGTATGTAGGCTGTAGGATACGCCGTATTGGGAATTGAGTATGCGCGTTTTCTTGTGAAGTCCAGGCGCTGATACGTGGTATCTTCTTTGCTGGATACGGCGTATGTAGTCAGAAATAAGTAATCTTCAAATATCATTGTTTAAGCTCCAAAAAGTACGCCTTTTAGCGCGTCTTCACAAGACATTCTGTAATTACTGCAATTGACAACTTTAAGCAATTAAATAATAATTCTTGCAATAATTATATAAAAGTGGGTAATTTATTCGGGATAAATAATGGTATAAATGTAACGTTATTTGATGTCATCAAATATCCCCCCACTTGAATCCTACTTGTCCTCATGTAGACTCTAGAAATTTATTGACAATGTATCCCAACCGGAGTTAAGGATTTTTCCGTTAAGCATTTCTTTCGTTTTAATCACCTGTACAAGACTAAGCACCTCACAAAATATGGGAAATGAAAACACTCGGATCACTCAACTAATCTAAGGTGTAACATTTAATTGGTACGCTCATTTGCTCGGTCGTGATTAGTTTTCTATCATATGCTTGGCAAGGATACACATCTCCACCACTGGAGCTAAGGAGAAACAAGTCAAAAGGTAAATTGGGTAATTAGGCTTAAGGTTGATCATTCTAACAATCTTTCACCGA